>CM050941.1:51342570-51495070 GCA_027789145.1 Solanum arcanum | reverse complement strand
CATCATAATAGCTCATATATTCATTAGATGAGAATGTCCTTTCAACCTTAGAATCATCAATATGTGAGTAAACCTTTCACATCTTATTGTGTATTCATGAGAATATCATTTCAATCAACACAAAAAGCTTACCATATTCATAGTCATTCATGCATAGCTATGTATAAGGTAGGGGAAGAATGATCTTGCAACACCACCACAATTACACAATAATCATTGGATCTTCACACTCTAAGTGAATCATAAGCTCATACACAATTCTCATAAAGATGTACAAACCCTCATACTTTGTCGTTCAAAGGTTATGAATTACAAGCAACCCAAAAATATACAATTACTATATAAGATAAGAGGAATATCATGATCCAATAAATAATTTATTTTAACATAATCAGTTAACATGTTCTTAAAATAAACCAACCCACATCATCAATTCATAATTTATCAATTTGGGGGAATCATGGGTCCATGGGGGATTTACTCCATAAATCAACAATACTACATTAATCCAATCATAATTTATCATATCCAACCATAATCAACTATAAATAAACAGTTGAATTTTTTTTGAAGAAGACCCATGACATAGATTGAAAACCCTAGGTTTGGGGTAAACTGAAATCTTGAAAACCAAGTTTGAAGGGACTCTATGGGTGGAAACTACCCACATAAGTAAAGCAACCATACCTTGACTAAGAAACTCCAAGAAATTTAGGGAAGAGCCCTTAAACTCAACAAACCCTAGTCCAAATGCTCCTTTCTACTTCCTTGAGTTTTAGAGAGAGAAATATTGAGAGAAGAGAGTTTTTTTTATTGGTGTTTGAGTATAATGACTTAGTTTGGACATTTTGACTTAAAATCAACTTAGATAGTATCCTTAAAAATACCCAAAACGACCTCACTTTAATAGGACTTAAATGACCCTCACTTATTGACCACACCCAGATGTCACGAGCCGTGGTGAGGACCACGACCCGTGCTTATGCCCGTGAAGGTTGGGAAAATGGCTAGGACCTTGGTTACTTAGGATCTCAAGACTAAGGCATTACCATGAGGGGCTCCATTTAGTTGTGGTCCTTGAGATAGTAGCCTTGGAACTTGGGGCCCTACGCTACTTTGCCCAAGTCATCTTCTCGAAGGGATCCACGAGCCATGATCTCTCTCGTGAAGTTGAGTCAGTAACCTTGACATATAGTGGCAACTATACCATGGCCAAGCCAAGACCATGAGGCCCTTCATGAGTCATGGTGAGGACCATGATCCGTGGTCCCCCTCGTGAATGTAAGGCAGTGTGCTCCAAGTTTGGGAAGCCTTGGCCTTTGTCTTTGACTTGGCACTTGCCCCTTGGCCTTGACACAAATAACCTCATTTCAACCCTAATTGACTTACTAACATTCGGGGAATCATTTTATGATTTCTAACCTTACGTCTAGGCTCTATCTTAACCTACCATTTTCTGAAGTATTGCATTATCTCCCCTTTGGAAACGTTCATCCTCGAATGAAGATTTAGACACCTTGCAAAATTAAAGACTCAAGAGTAGCAACCCATCATGCATGCAACATAAAAATAATGCATAATTCATAGAAGGAAACATCAACTCCATCTCAAAACATAATCAATGCTATCACAAGGAGGTAGGAACTGCATCCACAACCCATTATGCACAAAAGTCATCATCCCATATAACATGGGAGGAACTACCTTCTCCAACTTAAAGCAAGATCAACACAACATTAAGGAACTAATATGCCATTTCATCATAAATATAACTAAGCATGTTCATCAAACTATCTCATGAAGTCAAATATGCCACCATCATACTAAAATGCATTTCAACATGTGGACACATAATCATATAACCTATTTTCTTACATATTATGAATTTCATCATAAACATGCATAACATAAGGAAATCATGGAAAACTCATACAACACTCATGATTTCCAAAACACAAAAACTCTAGAGGAACTACTTACCTCAAGCTTGAATAGGAGTAAAATGAGAAAGATGGGGATAACGGTACTTCATATCGGCCTCGACCTCCCATGTATCACCCTCAAATAAGTGATTCCTCCATAAAACCTTTATGGAAGCTACTTAGTTGTTTCGCAACCTCTTAACTTATCGGTCTAAAATCTCTACCGGAACCTCTTCATAAGAAAGAGTCTCATCAACTCCCAAACCCTTTAAAGGAATGATAGATACCGGATTACTAATACACTTCTTAAGCATGGAGAGATGAAACACCAGGTGACCCGAGCCAATTCATTTGGTATTTTAATTCATATGCAACTCTCCCAACACGTTTCAAGATTTGATACGAGTCCACATATCGCTAAATAAGCTTCCTCTTCTTACCAACCCTAATCACACCCTTCTTAGGTGAGATTATCAAGTAGACCCAATCTCCAATTTGAAACTCTAGATCCCTTATTCTAACATCAGCATAGGGCTTTTGCCGACTTGGGGTCGTCTTCAACTTCTCTCTAATGATTCAAACTTTCTTAATGGCCTCATGAAATAATTTGGGACCAATTAAAGCAATTTCAAACCAACTAATTGGAGATATACTCTCCTACCATGCAATGCTTCAAAAGGAGCCATGGAATACTCGAATGGTAACAATTATTGTAGGCAAACTCAATCAACAGTAGATGGTCATACCAACTACCCTTGAAGTCTATGGCACACAACCTCAACATGTCTTCTAGGGTTTGAACGATACGTTCCGATTTACCTTTAGTTTGAGGTTGAAAAACAATACTAATCTTAACATAAGTACCAAGCCATTTTGGAATGCCTTCCAAAAGTGTGAAGTAAACTTTGTACTCTGATCCAAAATGATACATAAAGGACCCATGCAACTTCACTATCTCCTTAACATACAATTTTTCATAGTCTTCCTCTAAAAATGAAACCTTAACGAGAATAAGTGGATGTGTCACGACCGGAGTTCAGATTCCAGACGAGACCGGCGTCGTTGACCTCTCAGAGGTCGCATACAAGCCTACGTACGTCATTCTCTCCTTTCTCTTCCAGTAACCCAATTACGAATCCCCCAGCCCCCCTTTTCATTTCTTCTTTTCGCGAATTACAGTAGCCACATGGGTGAGGTCTTAGGTTCGAATCCTAATGGCCTCACCCCTTTAAAATTTATTGAATTTCAAGATTCCTTTATTAAACTTTAGTCTAAATTAACATTGCATTGTTGCTGGAAATTTTGGTCATTTTTCAATTCATTTTTATCAACGTTTTAACTTGAACTCTAAAGGAAATTCGTAGACCATTTTAACACATTTTTAGGCGCATCTTTCATAGGTTTGTTTGGCTAAAAGATTGTTATTCAATCAGCCACAATTCATTACAATGAACATCACGTTGTGTACAACTTTTGCACATAAAATACAAGGATTAAACATGCCATTTCACACCTCCAACAGTGACTAAGTTCTGTGCCACATGTTGCACACGCACATCACTTTTCACATGATTTCGGACAACATATTCAATATTCACATAATTCCGAACATTCATACTTAAATATAAACATCACGAAAACACATTTCATCCTTACTCTGTACCAGCAAACATACCCAACCTATAATTCAATGGGAGCTAGTGACAGGGACATGCAACGGGGAACAACCCTAGTTTTCCGAATAAATATCTCTCTTGGGAAAGATACCAAGAGAGAAGAAACCCATACCTTCATTGATGTTCAAACGTTGAAGTTGCTGCCCAAACCTTTCTCCAAAACCACATCCACCTCACCTAAAGTTTCACCACCAACTTGACGGAAATCCCCCTTGCCTTAACGTTTTTGATTAGCTTGCTTACTTAGATTTTTTCGTGAGTTCTTCAAGTGTGAAGAACCATTGTTATATTTTCTGTTCTTCACGTTAATTGGTGGAGAGATAACAATAGAGTTTGAACGTGAGGATGTGATAGACGTGAGAGAGTGAAACGTGTGAAGTTGTTTAGGCTTATATAATGACTTTAGTTAATTTAGGACTCTCCTTAATACTTAAAGTCTGTTTTAATTAATTATACGTGAAAGGACCATTTTGCCCTTAAAATATCAGATTTTAAATAATAAATAGATAACCAATTTTTTGCTTCCATTGGGGCTCGAACTCGGGGGACACCATTTTGCGAAATGGGTCATTTTGGGTCGACCCAACCCAAACAGGTTCTTTAATTAAATTAATTAATTAATTCCTTAGGGTAATTACGATATTACCCTTGTCCTGGAAAAGACCATTTTACCCCTGGACCCTCAAAATTTAAGATTTCCTCTTTTTAAGTTCGATAAAGACTCCTTCGATAAAATCTTCATTTTCGAGAGCCCTATATGGTTGGTTCCAACCTTTCCAACCTCAACTAACTCCCCAAGTTAGTTGGATTGGCCGTAGTAAGGGTTTTGAGGTGTGGTTCTACGCGTATCAATCCGTGTGAACCTTGGTCTAATCGCAAGCATTCTTGACAAATTAAGCATTTCTTAACTTATTCATTTTTAGGGTTGTTACATTATCCCCTCCTTAGGAACATTCATCCCTGAATGACACTACCACTACATATCGTAATGCCAGTTAATTCATAACATAATCACTATGCATAGTCAAGTAATAGCAATAAAATACGGAGAGATAAGGAAACACATACTTAAGAGTAGGAAGTCTAACATCAAGAGCTGAAAAGATGAGGGTAGCGAGATTTCATGTCGGCCTCAGCCTCCCACGTAGTACCCTCAACAAGATGACTGTGGCAATCTCCTTGTTCATCAACCCCCAAACCTTCAAACGGTAGAATCGATGTTGGATCACCTAGGCACTTCTTCAACATAGAGACATGAAAGACTGGATGAACAGAAGCTAGCTCCGCAGGCAATGCTAACTCATAGGCCACCTCACCCACACGATGTAGGATCTCATATGGCCCAACATACCTCGTACTCAACTTCCCTTTTATACCAAATCTCATCACCCCTTTCGTAGGTGATATCTTCAAGTAAACTTGGTCACCAACATGAAACTCTAAGGGCCGCTTTTTGTTGTCTACATATGACTTCTGTCGGCTGTAAGCAGTATCTAACCTGTCCCTAATCACTCTGACCTTTTCTAAGGCCTCATAAATGGTCTCTAGACCTTAAATGGATGAATCTTCAACCTCGAACCATCCAACTGAAGATCTACACCTCCTACCATATAGTGCCTCAAACGGTGCCATCCCAATGCTGGAGTGATAACTATTATTATACGAAAACCCTATCAAAGGCAGATGGTCATCCCAGCTACCTCTAAAGTCAATCACACATGCCCTGAACATGTCTTCCAATGTCTAAATAGTGCGCTCTGCCTGCCCATCAGTTTGAGGATGAAAGGCGGTACTAGTCCTCGGAAGACCAACTACGAAATCCATATTAATGGCCTCCAATTTCCAAGTCGGAACCTGAACAATTTGAGTAAGACCGCCAGGCTTAAGATGCTCTACCTTTACCTGCTGATAGTTAGGACACTTGGCTACATACTCTGCGATGTCCTTCTTCATGCCATCCCACAAATAGGTCTGCTTAAGATCATGATACATCTTTGTGGAACCTGGATGTATGGAATATCTGGAACCATGGGCCTCTGCCACAATCCTGGTCCCAAAATCATCCACATCTGGTACACACATCCTATCCTGATACCTAAGTATGCCATCACCTCCCAAAGCGAAAGACTCATTCATCTTTATCAATGTTGAGTCCTTCAGCTCCATCAATACAGGATCAAGATGTTGTCCAGTCTGTGTGTCTCTTTTGCCAGCTCCTTCTTCTCATCCTCAACGTGGGTTGTACTCCCCATTCTCATCCTGCTCAAAGCATCATGCACAACATTAGCCTTACCTGGATGGTAGTGCGCATTCATGTCATAATCCTTCAACAGCTCGAACCGTCTTCGCTGACGTAGATTCAATTCCCTTTGTGTGAACACGTACTGGAGACTCTTGTGGTTTGTGAACATATCCACATGCAATCCATACAGGTAATTCCTCTACTGCTTCAGTGCAAACACCACAGTTGCCAACTCTAGGTCGTGAGTGGGATAATTCTTCTGATGAACCTTGAGCTGTCTGGAAGCATAGACTATCACCTTACACGCCTGCATATGAACACCACCCAAACCAACCCTAGATGCATCACTGTAAAGAGTGTAATTCTCACCACATTTAGGCAAAGTAAGCACCGAGGCTGAAGTGAGTCTGTCGTTGAGCTCCTGAAAACTCTTCTCACATTTCTCGGTCCATTCAAACTTGGCTTTCTTCTTCATCAAAGCTTTAAGTGGGACAACAATGGAAGAAAAGCCCTCCACAAACCTACGGTAGTAACCAGCCAACCCCAGAAAGCTACGGATATCAGTGGGAGTAAGAGGTTTTGGCCAGTTCTTAACAACTTCAGGCTTCCTAGGATCTACCTCCACACCTTTGTCGGACACAACATGACCCAGGAAGGTCACTGATCTAAGCTAGAATTCACACTTGCTGAATTTGGCATACAACTGAGCTGTCAGTACCTGCAAGGTTAGTCTCAAATATTGTTCATGCCTTTTTTTGGTCTTAGAGTAGATGAGAATGTTATCAATGAATACTATGACAAAAGAGTCAAGGTATTCACGGAAGACTCTGTTCATAAGATCCATAAATGCAGCAGATGCATTAGTGAAACCAAATGACATAACTAGAAACTAGTAATGACCATAACGAGTATGAAAGGCTGTCTTTGGAATATCTTCATCCCTAACTGTAAGCTGATGGTACCCTGAACGAAGATCAATCTTTGAGAAGAAACTAGACCCTTGGAGTTGGTCGAACAAGTCATCTATTCTGGGATGTGGATACTTATTCTTGATAGTGACTTTGTTGAGCTGTCGATAATCGATACACATCCTAAGGGTTCCATGTTTCTTTTTCCCAATCAACACTGGAGCGCCCCAAGGGGATATGCTCGCCTGAATGAAACCCTTATTAGTGAGATCTTTTAAATGCAACTACAACTCTTTGAGTTCTGCTGGAGCCATTCTATAAGGAGGAATTGAGATTGTTTTAGTGTCGAAATCTATATCGATATTAACAATCAACCTCTCGAAGGGGAGGAACTCCAGGCAAATCATCAGGAAACACATCTTGGTACTCATTCACTATTGGCACTGAGTCTATGGAAGGAATGTCATGATCCAAATCATTAACACTCACAAGATGACATAATAACCCCTTGGACATCATTTTATCGTCCTTAAGATTGGAAATCAAAGGATTAGGACGACTCGAGTTGTACCCTTCCCAGACTAACTCTTCTTCATTAGGGAAGCGAAATCTCACAACCCTACTACGACAATCCATGAAGGCAAAAAACTTATGAATCCAATCCATGCGAAGAATGATGTCAAAATCATGCATGGGTAATTCAACCAAGTCTGCACACATATTCCTACCACATACAACTATTGGGCAATCCTTGTATGCTCTATCCGTTCTTACATTTTCTCCTAAAGGCGTACTAACCACTATAGGATCAGGTAGAACTTTAGGTAATATTTCAATAGTGAGAGCAAGCAGAGGAGTTACAAAGGAAAGCGTAGAACCTGGATCAAGTAAAGCATAAACAGAAGTTGAGAATACTTGCAGCATACTTGTGACCACATCAGCGGACTTCTCCTGCTCCTCCCTTCCCTTCAGGGCATAGAACCTGTTCCTCTTAGAAGGCTCGGCTGCTGCTGCACCCTGTGGGTTAGGCCTAGACTGAGCATTACCTCCAGCCTCACCTCTGTTCAGTGGACAATCTCTGACCATGTTCCCACTTTTACCACAACCGAAGCAGGCATTAGTGCCATGTCTGCACTCTCCACTATGAACATGGCCACACTTAGCACAATTCTTGTTGGGACACTGTATCTTACCTCCATTGTGCTTCTTGGGATCAGGTATGCCTCCTCTAGGTGTAGTGCTCCTATGAGAATTAGAGTTCGCAGAACTCTGTTGTCCCTTCTTGAACCTTGGCTGCTCACGGACGCCAAAGTTGTTTCTATGGACTCCATGGCTGGGACCTGTTTGGTCTTGAGGCCTAGGCCTCCTATCATCACGAATACCTCTCTTTCTGTGGTTGTCCTCCACCTGCTGGACATGCACCATCAATCTGGAAAGGTCCATATTATCATGGAGCATCGCAGACCGACACTCCTCCTCCAGGTCTCCATTGATTCCTGTGAGGAACCTTCTCATTTCATCCCTGCTGTTCGAAGCCAGGGAAGTAGCATACCTGGATAATTCAACAAACCTCAGTACTCTCCTCATTCATACTATTAAATACTAAGGAAAGTAATATATCTGGATAGCTTAACAAACTTCAGGGAATACTCCCTGACTGTCATGGATCCTTGTTTAAGGTTGATGAACTCCTCAACCTCGGTTTCCCTCATCTCTCTGGGAAAGAACCTCTCCAGAAAGGCTGTCTTAAACATCCCCCAAGTGACTGGCACTCCACCCAAAAACACGGCTATCTTGCCATATCTTGCACCAAGTCTGTGCAACATCCTTGAGCTGATAGGAAGCCATCTCAGTATATGTGGCCCCCATAGCCACCAGAATCTTATGCACCTCGTCCACAAATTCCTGAGTTTCTTTTAATGTCTTAGACCCTGTGAAAATAGAAGGGTTCATCCTCGTAAAGTCTCGCAGCCTGTCACCCATGATGCAAGCCGGTGGGTTCTCCCTCTGAACATTCTGCCGATTAACCTGGGCACTCATAGCCTGGGCCTGCATAGTATTGGTGTTTTCCATCTGGGCCAGAGATGCCCTCACCTCAGCATCAGTCAACCCAACTAGGTTAAGTGGCATAGACACTCCTTCAGCTGGAGCCTGAGGTGGATCATGATTGCCTCCAGCAGCTCCTCCTCCTCTGCTTTAACCCATAGCTCTCTTAGTGTTCATTCTCTGTAAACAATAAGGATTGATGTTAGACATGCTCATAACACCAAGAAATCAGACATTAGGAAAAGCACGATACGATCCAAAGAAGGGGAATTCTCCTACGCATCATGCAATCTCTAATTCAGGATAGTGGTGCACTTCACTACCATGACTTAAAAATTACTCAATGTGGTTGATGTGAACTTATTATTCTCCAAAATTAACCTAGTGCTCTGAAACCAACTTTGTCATGACCAGAGTTCAGACCCCAGACGAGACCGGCGTCGTTGACCTCTCAGAGGTCGCAGACAAGCCTACATACATCATTCTCTCCTTTCTCTTCCAGTAACGCAATTTTGAAACCCCCAATCCCCTTTTTCATTCCTTCTTTTTGCGAATTACAGTAGCCACATGGTTGAGTCACATGTTCGAATCCTGGTGGCCTCACCCCTTTAAAATTTATTAATTTTCAGGATTCCTTTATTTAACTTTAGTCTAAATTAACATTGCATTGTTGCTGGAAATTTGGTCATTTGTCCATTCGTTCTTATCAACGTTTTAACTTAAACTCCTAAGGAAATTCGTAGACCATTTTAACACATTTTTAGGTGCATCTTTCATAGGTTTGTTTGGCTAAAAAAATGTTATTCAATCAGCCACAATTCATTACAATGAACATCACGTTGTGTACAACTTTTGCACATAAAATACAAGGATTCAACATGCCATTTCACACCTCCAATAGTGACTAAGTTCACTGCCACATGTTGCACACACACATCACTTTTTCACATGATTTCGGACAACATATTCAATATTCACATAATTCAAAACATGCATACTTAAACATAAACATCACGAAAACACATTTCATCCTTACTTTGTACCAGCAAACATACCCAACCTATAATTCAACGGGAGCTAGTGACAGGGAAATGAAACAGGAAACAACCCTAGTTTTCGGAATGAATATCTTGAACCTTAAAAGGTCTCTTGGGAAAGGTACCAAGAGAGAAGAAACCCATACCTTAATTGATGTTCAAACGTTGAAGTTGCTTCCCAAGCCTTTCTCCAAAACCACATCCAACTCACCTAAAGTTTCACAACCAACTCAACGGAATTCCCCCTTGCCTTAACATTTTTTATTAGCTTGCTTTCTTAGATATTTTGGTGAGTTCTTCAAGTGTGAAGAACCTTTGTTATATTTTTTGTTCTTCATGTTAATTGGGATTGAGAAAACAATAGAGTTTGAGCGTGAGGATGTGATCGACGTGAGAGAGTGAAACGTGTGAAGTTGTTTAGGCTTTAATGACTTAGTCAATTTAGGACTCTCCTTAATACTCAAAATCTGATTTAATTAATTATACGTGAAAGGAACATTTTGCCCTTAAAAAAACAGATTTTCAATTATAAATAAATCACCAATTTGTTGCTTCCATTGGGGCTCGAACTCCGGTGACACCATTTTGCGAAAATGGGTCATTTCGGGTCGACCCAACCCAAATCGGTTCTTTAATTAAATTAATTTAATAATTAATTAATTACTTAGGGTAATTACGATATTACCTTTGTCTTGGAAAAGACCATTTTACCCCTAGACCCTCAAAATTTAAGATTTCCTCTTTTTAAGTACGGTAAAGACTCCTTATATTAAATCTTCATTTTCGAGAGCCCTATATGGTTGGTTCCTACCTTTCCAAGCTCAACTAACTCCCCAAAGTAGTTGGCTTTGCCATGGTAAGGGTTCTGAGGTCTGGTTCTACGCGTATCGATCCGTTTGAACCTTGGTCTAATCGCAAGCATTCTTAACACATTAAGCATTTCTTAACTTATTCATTTTTAGGGTTGTTACACGATGGATTTCATCATTCTATCAACGATGACCCTAATAAAACCTATTTCATTTTAGTACGAGGCAAACCCATAATAAAATCCATATTCACATCCTCCTACTTCCAAGTGGGAATAGTCAGACAAACTTCCGGGTCTTTGATAACTTGTTGGCAGTTCGGACATTTGGCTACAAAACTCGCTATATCCTTTTTCATTCCATTCCACCAATAGGCTTATCGTAGATCACGATACATCGTTGTGGCTTTCGCATGAATAGAATACCACAAACCATGAACTTGTTCTAAAATTTAATCTTTAACCATTAACATCTGGAACACATAAACGACCTTGGTACCTAAGCACCCCATCTCTCCCCTGGAAGAAACCCTTAAAGGACTTATTGAGTACCAATTTTTCAACTCTATTAACATGGGATCAAGGTCTTGTTTGGACTTCATTCCTATTACAAAGGATAATTCAGAGCTATTATGGACCATAACCCCACCCTTGGTGGTATTCACTAGTTGAACACCGGGACAACCTATAAACGTCACAAACTAGCTCCTTCTTCTCATCCTCTATATGAGCTATGCTACCCATATACAATCGACTTATGGCATCCCAACTAAATTAAATTCTCCGCCGTGGTAGAGGACACTCATGTAATAATCCTTTAAAAGTTCTAACCACCTTATTTTTCTAAGATTTAAGTATTTTTGGTTAAATACATATTGAAGACTCTAGTGATCGGTGAAAACATTTACATGGTCCGAACTTGGTACACTCAATGGAAATACAATAGGCTTTGAGAGTGGGTCCCATTGTAATGACCCGAGAGTATCCCCTAGAATTAGGGTATTCTCAAATTGGAACACGGTGTACTTGACCTCTCGGAGGTCTTGTACAAGACCTATGACATTGTTCATTGCATACATGTATGAAAATTAGTGTGGAATTAAAACTTTTCACGTAAAATAGTCCTTCAAATATCTTTCATCAAAAACATAAGGAATATAGTTAAGTCTCAAGTCACCATCTTAGACACATGAATACTTCAGACATGGCCAGTACAATCAAAATGAAAAACTCAGTCTATTACTATTATTTGGATAAAATGAGTCTAAAGATAGTTATGTCCTCGATTCAAGTGAGTACATACTTCAAATTTGTTTGAAAGAGTCTAGATTCCAAGTCTTGCTTGAAGACACTCCTCACCTGCTAATCACATCTTTAGATATAGACAAAAAGTATAGAATTAGTACAATGCATGTACTAAGTTTGACATAATGCATAAAATCATGATGAATGGACATTTGAGTCAAAATATGTTCTTTTAGGTTATAACTTCATACATAAAGAAGCACATTTTAAGACCAAACATGACATATAAGACACATTCCAAGTCATACTCAATTTATAGAAATTTAGGTAACATCAATGAACTTACAACAACTCATACGACATAACATAGCATCAAGTATACATCAAAACACACAACCATGAGGCCTCCTACCAAAGGTGATTCTAAGGTTCAGAGTAATTTATGAAAGGACCGCCCATACAATCCTTTCACGCACACCTAATAGATCCTATAGACTAACTAGGAAAAGATTATTCCCATGTCATGAATTAACCTTCTACCTAGAATTACTCAAAGACTAATCTGAGTAAGACATGAAGAGAACGCCCATACCCCCTCTTCAAGCCTACCTAAGTAACCCTTAAAGCTACTCTAAATACTTGATTTTTCATTAACATATTGTAACAACCCTAAAAATGGCTATGCTAAATAATGCTTAATGTGTCTAGAATGCGTACGATTAGACCGGGTTCACACAGATTGATGCGCGTAGAACCAGACCTCTGAACTCTTACGAAAGCCAAGCCAACTAACTTGGGGAGTTAGTTGATCAAAGAAAGTTTGTGTCTTGACATGTAGGGCTTCCGAATATGAAGATTCACTTGGATGAGTCTTTACTGGACTTAAAAAGGGGAAATCTTAAGTTTGGAGGGTCTAGGGGTAAAATGGTCTTTTTCCAGGCTAAGGTAAGTATCGTAATTACCCTAAATATATTTTTAATTATTTAATTAATAAGGTTGAGGGGCGATTTGGGTATAGAGGGCCAAAAATTGGCTCTTAGAGTGAAGTCTTGCTCCACCCGGGTTCGAACCTAGGTGGAAGCGGTGATTTAAATTGTTTTTTTATTTAAGTTTGTAAATTAATGTAATTTATTAATATTTATTATTTATTGGATGATTTAAAATAAAAGGGAAATCAGATTTTCTTATATTTAACTAAACCTTATTTGACTAAGTCCCAAACTAGACTCCTAAGCCTAAGATAACTCTCTCTCCTCTCACGTCTATCTCTCAACACACGTTCATTATCTCTTCTCTTTCACATTATCTCTAACAAATAACATAAAAGAACAAAAGATAAACCAAAGTTCTTCACACTTGAAGAACTCAGAACGTAAATTTTAAACAAACAACTAATCAAAATCGTTAGGCAAAGGGAGGAGATTTTCCGTCGAAAGTTTGGTGTTGAAACTTGGATTTGGATGTGAGTGTTGGAGAAGGTTTGGGCAGAAACTTCAAGGTTTGAACGTCATAAAAGGTATGGGTTCTCTTCTCTCTTGGTTTCTTTCCCAAGAGACCCCTTAAGGTTCAATATATTCTAATCCAAAAACAAGGATTGTTCCCCGTTGCATGTCCCTATCACTAGCTCCCGTTGATTCGTAGGTTGGGTATGTTTGCTGGTAGATATTAGGCATGTAATGTGTTTTCGTGATAAATATGTTCAGGAATGTGTGTTTGGATCCATATGAACGAAAATCTATGTTTTCCAAAAATATGTGCATGTGTGTGAAATGTTGGCCATGACCTATGACTCTCGGGTTTAAGGCTAAAAAAATGTAATGTTTTTGGTTGTATTTAATGTGCACAAACTTGATTAAATCGTGATGTTCATAAGTGATGTAAAAATTCTGACTTGAGTGAAAACTAATAGTCAAATGAATCCATGAATATGCACCTAAAGAACTCACAAAAAATTACTTAAAATGTCTAAACATTTAATGTTAAAGAGTTGAGGAACTAGGCTGTAAAAATTTCCAGCATCTTGTTGATGAGTTTCATCCAATCTAAGGGGATTATCATGCTATGTAAAAATGAATTAAAATATGTGAGGCCACTGAGAATCGAACCTGTGACCTTACTATGTTAAAAATCATGAAACTAAGTAAGTTAAAATAAGGTGGTGAGGGGGATTCAAACTGTGGTCTTGGATGGAAAATAAAGTTATGAAAATAAGAAATGAGAGGAGTGGGTTCGAACCCATAACTTCTCAGTCAGACTTAAGGAAATTAAAAGAAAATAAATGTTGAGGCGTGTGGGAATCGAACCCGCGACCTCTAGGCTGATTTAGGGAATTAAAGGAAAAAAACATAAAGTGAGGTTATGGGGATTCGATCCCACACCCTCATCATGGTCAACTCGAAAAATATCAAGGAAAAATAAATTAAAATAAAAGGGGTTGTGGGGGTTCGATCCCACAACCCCTCGGCCAAGAAAAAGAAAATTTTTTTAAAAAAAGAAATTAAAAGGAAATGAAGGCGTTTGGGCTTGATCTTGGGTCCCCAAGCCGTGTGGACCAAAATAAAATAAATGAAAAATGTATGTGTTGTCTACGAGGTTCGAAACCGGGTTACCTTGACCAAATTCCGTATTGATACATAAGTCATACGTGAATTAAATGTTCAAGAATAATGCTTCCTACTTAGACTGAAATCGAGATCTTGGCATACATAGAAGATGCATAAGTCTTGTACTATATAATCTTAGGAAGATATGAATCACTTAAACGAACTATGAATGAAGCCTTATGGTTTGTATGTATAGACCCATAAGTCTAGCATACGTTTAAAATAAGTGAACCTAAGATGTATGTAATGAAATGATATAACCCTAGAAGGTTTAAGTACGAGTGTAAAACACACTAAATGGCCAAGTTCATTGGAATAAGATAAAATGAATATTATGTAATGAAATGATGAAACCCTAGAAGGGTTAAGTACGAGTGTAAAACACACTAATTTGCCAAGGGCATTGGCATACGATGAAATGAATATTATGTAATGAAATGATCAAACCTTAGAAGGGTTAAGTAAGAGTGCGTGCAATATGATAAGTATGATGATGCATGCTACTCCCATGGCATAACTTTCCTAATCCAAATTTGGAAAGTTCACTAACTTTCTTGATCCCATTTTGGCAAGTCCACTGACTTGGCTTTCCAGAATCATGTTGTTAGGAAAGAGTTGTTCTTACTCATGCATGTCCTTGGTGTGTAATTGCATATACCCATACTTAGTACAAGTGTGTACTAATCCCATACAATTCTACAATTTTAGGTGCAGGAATAGGTGGACGCTAGAGCTTACAGGTTGACGTTGCAGCTATCCGGACGTGGAGCTTTCTTCTGGACTTAGTAGGCCCTCATGCTTTCGAGGATTTCTACCGTTATTATATAGATTAGATATAGGATATAGTTAGTAGGGCATGATCCACTACTTTTTCTTTACACTTTTGTTCAGACTTTGTATTGGTGTCATTTTGGTAAAAATAAGTAAAGTAAAATTATGAATTGATTCTTTCATTTGATTATCTCTCTATTAGATGGTTGATTTGCAAACGCCTATGATGTTAAGTAAAATGTATACATGAATGTTAAGAAACAAAAAGTTTCAAATTTTCCTCTGAAATTAACCTAGATTAAGTAAGAAAGAGTATGTAGGCTTGTCTGCGACCTCTGAGAGGTCAACGACGCCGGTGTCGTCTGGGGTCTAGATTCCGATCGTGACACATACATTCACTTAAGTCATTACATTTATTAAATCCTTTAAGAGATATTCAACATATAAGGAAATTCACATAATGGTCTTGAAGAATACCTAAGGACTCACACACTAACATCTTCAAAGCCTCGTGGTGCAATGTCTAGATAGCGTCCCATTTCACAACCTAAACTTCATAGTACTTCTCCAACACTAGTATGTATCCCACGTAATGAGAATAGGCAATAATCGACATAGAACATGTCACCTAATCATGGAATTCGGAGTCATGAACCTACTTCGATGGAGGTTGTTCTACTTGCCAATGGTAGAACTTAAGACATATCATTTGTCGGCGCAGAGTTAAGGAATATGAAGGATTTCTTTGTACTCTAGCCTCACCTTTAACTATAACTACTCCCCTTACCAATACTCACTCAGTGCTAGCCTTTGTTCTCATAGAGTATTTCAATCAAGGATTATGTGAATAGGTTTCATATCTAGTTCATAACCAAATCACATAACACCTTACCAAAGTGGTCCCCTAGGGTTGCCTTACAATGGTTAAGAGGATAGCTCAATGACTTTCCTAAGGATGATTTCATGTCGTTCCAGCCAACCAACCTTAACTCTATCATTCACACATAAATGACCTTCTTTCCTATATTCAAGATCATATTCATTTCATACATATACATTAATGCCAAAGGGTGTGCTAACTTACTAAGTCAAGGATTCATATTCATTCATGTATCAAGCAAGGGACATAGGTCTACCTAGACAAGACATACTTCACTTTACATTATCACATATAGCATCTCATTCAAGAAGCAAATAGGCACAACTATATATACTTACAAGTCATCCTATACACTTTTATAGGCTCATAAATGTAATCCATCACAATCCTTGTTTGAGTCATCAAGAAGCATCATACTTCAATATCAAGTCATTATACATAAGAACTTCCCTCTAGCCTACTACAGACCATATCATTAACTGGGAGAACTAATGCTTAGACTTCACATAGAACATAAGTCATCAAGACCTTCCTCTGACTCACATAATCAATTTATAACATGATAATATCATGATACATAAAGTAATGCTAAAGAGGCCACATTGTCTCACAATTCATAAAGTAATGCCGATGAGTCTACATAATTCACAAGTATATCACATAAGCACCACCACTATAAGTGGACCATTCCAATCATAATCACAATTCAATCTATAGCCAATTCAATCAACACATAACCCAAAGGCCCTTACCAATGGTCATGATCATGACCAATTCAATCCAATAATCATAATGTAAAATGAATTCAAGGTAATTCAATATGAATTTATCAATCTAAGACAGCCTACACATGATTATAACATAATTCTTCCATAATTAAATAGCCCAAATCAAACTATACAAGAATTCAATAGTATAGAGACATGATCGCTTCACCCATAAAATAGACACAAACTAGGAGTGCATGGTTTGCATGGGTTCATAGAGTTTTCAGGTTAAAATTATCTAATTAACATAAATTCAATCATAATACAATGTTTTAAAACATTTTATGCATGAACTCATGGCTAGATGTTAAATTAGAAAGAATCATTTTTGATCATCTTAGAAAAATCATTGGAATTGAATCCTTGAAGAAAGACGATTCAAGGATAAATAATCATACCTTAATTGTGATGAAAACCCACAAAATTGTTGGAGAAAAACTTGTAAAATCTGTATTCTTACTTGGAGCTTCAAAGCTTCATGAATGGAGGTTTTGAAGAAAGAATGGAGAGGTTTTGGTTTGAGTTAAGGGTTTAGATTTGATTGTTGAGTTAAGGGGTATAAAAAGACTCAATAACCGTCAATAAGTCATCCCATAATTATCCAAAATACCCCTGAACTTAATACAATTTAACCAATTCAAATTTGACTCAAAATGGTGCAACCAAATTTGGGAGTTTACTACACGTCGCGGAGGCATTTTCAAATCTTATTTCTAGAAAGTTTCAAGACAGAATGGTTCATGACAGCCTTGCATAGCAGGGAAAGATTTTTTCCCATTCATTACCATTTGTGCGAAGCACAGCCATTGCCAGATCTTGGCTGGTGCGGCAGCTTGGATGTCCCATGTTTGGGTCCTCTTTGGGGACTGTTAGGCTGGTCTCCTGGGCTTCGTTATCGGACGTTTCAACCCTCTACATGTCCTTATACACATAGGAACCACTGATACTCAGTTTCACCTCAAACCATCCTTCAAAACTTCATTACAAAACACTAGGATACACTAGTTTAGCTTCAACTAGTTTCCGAACGTCTTGGATGTGCTTGGACGTTTGACATTTAAACACTTCCAAACTTTATTATCTACCTCTAAACATTGTTATTAACTATTTTAGGACTTTAAACCTCATGACACAAGTGTTAGGCTCTAGTTCAACCTACCTCTTTTTTAGGGTCATTACAATCTCCCCCACTTGGACAACATTCATCCTCGGATGATAGTTGCTTCCCTTAAAACACTTTTAAGAGATAATAAACTCAATACTAGTAGAACATAGCCATGCCACACCTTACACAATACGCATATTTAGAGGAACACCAATTTCACATACTTAAGAGACTGATAACACAATAAGAGGATCTACGACTTATTATGCAATATGACTCACATTCTTCATTTCAAATAGGAGGAACTCCTTATCCATTCATTATCATGCTCATATACATCACTTTTATACAAATTACAACCATTTTTAATAAAAACACTATTAAGTCAAAATTTGAAAATCTTTAGAGTGAACTACCAAATCATTACAGTGAAGCATGCTCAAATTTCCAAAAATGCAACTCTTAAGCAATTTATAATGAAAGCATGACAATATGAAAGATAAAAACATATAAACTCATTTTACAATATAACTATAACTTCATAAAATGCACAATGCAAGATATAAATGAAATTCAATTCAAACAAGACTCCTTGACACCATGCAACATGCAACATGCTACTATGACAATCAAACTCTCAAGCTTGAGTTGAATAGAAAAGATGAGACAATCTATCAAAACTCCACTTCTAATAATACTTCCCCACTTAGAAGGAACCCATAAGCTAAAGAGAAAACAAGGACTTACCAATATCATCGTCCTCATCTGGATTTGATCCTCTAGCCTGGAGTGCATAGAAACAATTCCTCTTTGGAGCACCACCTTCCAGAACACTAGGAGGATCTTGCTTAAACTTTTTTCCTCTAGCTGCTCCATTAGGAAAATCCCTCACCTTATGTCCATCCTTACCATAACCAAAGCAATTTTCGGTACCAACTAGGCACTTCTCAGAGTGCTTCTTCCCACAAGTAACACAAGTAGTCTTACCACCTTAAGAACCACTACCATCTTCACCCTCGACCTTAGGAGCACTAGGTCCATCATGGTTTTGATCCCTCTTCTTAAACCTAGATTGGTTTTAATCATTTTATCCACCCCTTTTCAAATTCCTTGATATCCTACTAAGTTTGGCTCTTCAATGGATTGAACATACACCATGAGCCTACATAAGTTCATATCATTGTCAAGCATGGCCGTAGGGCACTCTTCTTTCACTAGATCGGCAACACCGGTCACAAATCTACTCATCTCATTCCAAGGTTTAGACACCAAGATGGAGCATATCTAGACAACATGGTAAACTTCAAGGAATACCCCTCAACGCTCACACTATCATGCTTAAGGTTAATGAACTCTTCAACCTTTACCTCTCTCCTATCACGGGGAAAGTACTTTTCTAAGAAAGCTTCCTTAAATTCTTCCCACTCTATAGGTACTGACTCAACCGACCTATTATCTTTCCATTGAGTGTACCATACTTGAGCAACATCCCTCAACTGTTACGAAGCTAACTCCGTCTTCTCCATAGAAGTCACCCCGATGGCACTCAACACCTTATAAACCCCATCAAGAAACTTTTGGGGATCCTCTCCCACCTTAGAGCCAAGAAAGATAGGAGGATTCATCCTCACAAATTTCCTCAATCTAGAGGTCATGGTACTCTCCAAAGCATTCACTCTATACCCAACATCTCTGATCACATGAGTGGTTATGGATCGGGCTAGAGCAGGTAAAGCCTCTCTAATCTCCCCATTAGTCATGTTCGAGGGAACCACCGGAACCTCATTACCTTCGCCTTCAATAGGTACTTGATCACCTTGGGGAGGCACTTGAGCATCTTGAGGAACTTGAACTCCTTGTGGTGCTAGTCCACCTTGGGGAGCTTCCTCTTGCACTCCTCCTTCTTCAAACCTTCTAGTGGTCATTCTTCTTGTATTCATATTTCTATAAACACAAGATAAGATATTACAAATAGACACTAATAACCTCAACTCTATAGACACGACACAAGATTGATGAAGAAAGTGAAACTCTATTATCCTATAGCCTTTCGCCCATAGATATGTCACTACTCACACCGATGAACAAGACTCTACGAGACGCGAATTTTTAAGACTTTTTGAATCTAAGACCACTTTCATAACCTATGCTCTGATACCAAGTTTATTACGACCCGAGAGTACCCCCCTAAAAGTTAGGGCATTCTTGAATCGGAACACGGCGTACTTGACCTCTCGGAGGTCTTGTACAAACCCTATCACATCATTCATTGCATACATGTATGAAAAGTAGTGTGGAATTAAAACTTTTCACACAAAATAGTACTTCAAATATATTCCATTAAAAACATAATGAATATAGTTAAGTCTCAAGTCACCATCTTAGACACATGAATACTTGGAATATGGCCTGTAAAATTGATATCTAAAAACTTAGTATATTACAATAATTTGGATAAAAAGGAGTCTAAATAGAGTTATGTCCTCGAGTCAAGTGAGGACATACTTCAAATTTGCTTGAAATAGTCTAGATTCCAAGACTTGCTTCAAGACACCCCTCACCTGCTAATCACACCTTTAGAGATATACAAAAAGTATAGAATTAGTACAATACATGTACTAAGTATGGCATAATGCATAAAATCGTGAGAAATGGACATTTGAGTCAAAATATGTTCTTTTAGGTTAAAACTTCACACATAAGTATAACAACCACATTTAAACACCAAACATCACATTATAAGACACGTTCCAAGTCATACTCAATTTATAGAAATTTAGGTAACATTACAGTGAACTCACAGTAACTCATATGACATAAGACATCATCAAGAATACATCAAAACACAGAACCATGCGACCCTCCTACCAAAGGTGATTGTAAGGTTCATTTCAGTGAGTTATGAAAGGACCGCCATATAATCCTTTCACACACACCAAGAGATTTTATAGACTACCTAGGATAAGATTATTCTCATGTCATTAATTAACTTTTCTACCTAGAATTACTCTAAGACTCACCTGAGTAATCCATGAAGAGAACGCTCATACCCCCTCTTCAAGCCTACCTAAGCAATACTCAAAGCTACTCTAGATACTTGTCTTTTCATTAACATATCTTAAATTAAGTCATTACATTTATTAACTCCTTTAAGAGACATTAAACATGTAAAGCCATTCACATAATGGTCTTGAAGAAGACCTAGGACTCAAACTCTAACATCTTAAAAGCCTAGTTGTGCAATGTCTAGATAACATTCCATTCCACTATCTAAACTTCATAGTACTTTTCCAACACTAGTATGTATCACAAATAATGAGAATAGAAAATAATAGTCATAGACCATGTTAGCTAATCATGGAATCAAGAGTCATGAACCTACTCCGATGGAGCTTGTTCTACTTGCAAATGGTAGAACTTAAGACACATCCCGTGTAGGCAAAAAGTTAAGCAATATGAAGGGTTTCTTTGAACTATAGCCTCACCTTTAATAACAAGATCTACTCCTCTTATCATACTCACTCGGTGCTAGCCTTTGTTCTGATAGAGTATTTCAATCAAGAAGTGTGGGAAAAGGTTCTATATCTAGTTCATAATCAAATCACATAACATCTTACCAAAGTGGTCCCGTAGGGTTGCCTTACAATGCATAAGAGGATAGCTCAATGACTTTCCGAAGGATGATTTTATGCCATTCCAGCCAACCAACCTTAAGTCAATCATTCACAAAACGATACCATTACGGCTGTCGACTTCAAGGATATAATAACCTTATTGCTAAAAGGTTCCACATAAATGATCTTTTCTACTATATTCATGATCATATTCAATTCGTACATATACATTCATGAAAAGGGGTGTTCTAACCTACTAAGTCAAGGATTCATATTCATTCATGTATCAAGAAAAGGACATAGGTCTACCTAGACAAGACACACTTCACTTTACATTAACACATATAACATCTCATTCAAGAAGCACATAGGCACAACTAGATATACTTGCAATTCATACAAGAAAATTCTATAAGATCACCAATGTAAAACATCACAAGCCTCATTTAAGTCATCAAGAAGCATCATACTTCAATATCAAGTCATTACACATAAGACTTCTCTATAGCCTACTAGAGACCCATATCATCAACTAGGAGAACTCATGCTTAGACTTCACATAGACATAAGTCGTGAAGATTTTCCTATTACTGACATAATCAAGTTATAACATTATAATATAATAATACATGAAGTAATGTCGACGAGGCCACATTGTCTCATAATTCATTAAGTAATGTTGACGAGGCCATATATTCACAAGTATAGCACATAAGCACCGCCACCATAAGTTGACCATTCCAATCATAATCACAATCCAAGACCTATATTACATAATATAAAGAGAGTTAGCGCGCATACAACCAATCCACTCTCACAACTTCAATCCATAGCCAATTCAACCAACATAATACTTAAAGGTCCCCAATGGCGATGATCACCAATTCAATCCAACAGTCATAATGTACATTAAATTCAAGGTACTTCAATATGAATTTATCAATCAAAGACAGCCTACAAATGAGTCTAACATAATTCTTCCATAATTCAATAGCCCAAATAAAACTATACAAGAATTCAACAGTATAGAGACATGTCACTTCACCCATAAAATAGTCAAGACTAGGAGTGCATGGTTTGCATGGGTTCATAGAGTTTTAAGGTTGAAATCATCAAATTAACATCAATTCAATCATAATACAATGTCTTAAATATTCTATGCAAGAACTCATGGATAGATGTTAAATTAGAAGGAATCATATTTTGATCATCTTTAAAAAAATCATTGGAATTGACTCCTTGAAGAAAGAGGATTCAAGGATGAAGAACCATACCTTAATTGTGATGAAAATCCCACAAAATTGATGGAGAAGAACTTGTAAAATATGTCTTCTTCCTTGGTGCTTCAAAGCTTCATCAATTGAGGTTTTGGAGAAAGAATGGAGAGGTTTTGTTTTGAGTTGAGGGTTTAGCTTTGATTGGTGAGGTTAGGGGGTATAAAAAGACTCAAAAACTGTCAATAAGTCATCCCAAAATTATCCAAAAGACCCCTGAACTTATTATACAATTTAACCATTTCAAATTTGACTTAAAACGACGTGACCAAATCTGGGAGTTTACTGCACGTCGCGGAGGCATTTTCAAATATTGTTTCTGGAAATTTTTGAGACAGAATGGTTCGTGACAGACTCGCGTAGCAGATCAAAACTTTTTCCCATTCATAGCCAGCTGTGCGACACGCAGCCACTGCCATATCTTGAATGGCGCGCTAGCTTGACTATCCCATGTTTGGGTCTTCTTTGGGGACCGTTAGGCTTGTCCCCGAGTTTTGTTCTCAGATGTTTCAAACATTTACATGTCCTTATACACATAGGAACCACCGATACTCAGTTTCACACTAAAACCAGCCCCCAAAACTTCACAACAAAACACTACGACACACTAGTTTAAGTTTGACTAGTTTTTGAACGTCTTGGATGTTCTTGGACGTTTGACCTCCAAACCCTTCCAAACTTTATATACTGCCTCTAAACACTATTATTAAACATTTTAGGACATTAAAAACTCATTACACAAGTGTTAGTCTCTATTTCAACCTAGCTCATTTCTAGAGGCGTTACACCCATAAGTTGGGAAGTCTTTAGGAGGTCATTTCTTAATAGGTTCTTCCTAAGGGAGAAAAGAGCGGAAAAAGTGGAAGAGTTTATCAACCTTATTCAAGGAGGTATGAGTATGATATAATACTTTTTGAAATTCACTAAGTTGTATAAATATGTCTCTTCTTTGGTCTCCAATCCTAGAGATAAAGTGAACCGTTTTGATGGGTTTGTCCGATGATCTTGTGGAAGAGTGTCATTCAGAGATTCTTCATGAAAACATAAACATTTCTCATTTTATGGTGCATGCTCAACAAGTTGAGGAGAGTAGGGTTAAGAGGAAGAATAGGGATGCCAAGAGGGCAAGGTCCTATGATGGAAGTACTTTTAAGGGTAAGTTGGAAATTCAAGTCAAACCCAAGTTTAAGTCAACAAGGCTAGTAAGGATAGGGTGTCCAACCGTAGGTCCCAAGGGGGGAAAGGGTTGATTCATCAAGTGAGAAACCTAGTTGTACCTAATATGGTAAGATGCATGTGGGTAAATGTTTTAAGGGAACAAATGGTTGATATGGTTGTGGAAAGAGTGGACATAAGGTGAGATATTTTCCCATGGACAAAACTCAAGGAAAGGAAGTAACAAAGCATAAGAAAGTGGTCTTAATTCTGATGCTCCTAAGAAGAATCGGTTCTATGCTTTCCGATCTAGGGGCGATCAAGAGAAGTCTCCCGATGTTGTTATCGCTATGTTGCATGTATTTTCCATTAATGTTTATGCATTGCTAGATCCCGGTGACACATTATCTTTTGTGACTCCTTTAGTGTCTATGAAGTTTGATGCGCTCCCTGATGTCTTAGTTGTACCTTTTTTGGCTTCCACCCTAGTAGCTGACTCCATTGTTGTTAAAAGAGTCTATAGGAGTTGTCCCATATTATTTTCCAATAGAGTTATATTGGTCGATATGGTAGAACTTGATATGTTGGACTTTGATGTCATATTAGGAATCGATTGGTTACATGCTTTTCTTTCTTTTATTGATTGTAGAACAAGGGTAGTTAAATTCTATTTTCCTAATGAACCCATTTTAGAATGGAAGGGGGGAAACTAAATCCCTAGAGGTCAAATCATTTCATGTCTAAAAGCTTGTAAGAATCTCTAAGGGATGTCTCTATCATATTGTGAGGATCAAGGACCTTGAATCCAAGACTCGTCCATTAGAGTCAGTACTATAGTGAAGGACTTTTTGTAAGTCTTCACCGGTGATTTACCCAGAATTCCTCCCAAACGAGAAATAGATTTTGGCATAAATTTGATGCTGGATACTAAACCCATTTCAATTTCTGCTTATCGGATGGCTTCGACCGAGTTGAATGAATTAAAGTCTCGCCTCAAAGATTTGATAGATAAGGGTTTTATACAACCAATCATATCTCTATGGGGAACTCCGATATTATTTGTGAAAAAGAAAGATGGGTGTCTAATAATGTGTATTGACTACAGACAATTGAACAAGGTCACCATAAATAACAAGTATCCTCTTCCTAGGATTGATGGTTTGCTTGATCAACTCCAAGGTGTGAGTTACTTTTCAAAAATTGATTTAAGGTCAGGGTATCATCAACTTAGAGTTAGAGGATTTGACATTCCTAAAACGGCTTTCCCTAGGTATAATCACTATGAGTTCCTAGTTATGTATTTTTGTCTAACTAATGCCCAGATAGCTTTCATGGACCTTATGAATAGGGTGTTACGGAATTATTTTGATTCATTTATAATTGTCTTTATTGATGATATCTTGGTATATTCTAAGAGTGAGGATGAACACATGGATCATTTGAGGGCAGTATTGCAAGTCCTCAAGGAACATCAACTTTTTGCTACATATAGTTAATGTGAATTTTGGTTGAGATCGATTTATTTTCTTTGTCACATTGTTTCAACTGAGGGTATATAGGTCGATCCAAAGAAAATAGAGGCAGTTAAGAATTGGCCTAGACCTTTGACTCCAACCAATATTCAAATTTCTTGGGTTTGGTCGGGTATTATAGGAGATTTATTGACGGGTTTGCATCTATTGCTTCTCCTTTTACAACCCTAACCCAAAAGAAAATTAAGTTTGAATGGATGGAATTTTTTGAAGAAGGATTCCAAAAATTGAAAGATAAGCTTACCTCTGCTCCAATGTTGACCTTACCAAAGGGTTTGTAGTGTATTGTGACACTTCTCGAGTAGGTTTGGGTTGTTTACTCATGCAACATGGTAAGGTGATAGAATATGCCTCCAGACAACTCAAGGTGCGTGAGAAGAACTATCCAACTCATGATCTTGAACTAGCAGTCGTAGTGCTTGCTTTGAAAATATGGAGGCGTTATTTATATAGTGTACATGTGGTGTGTTCATCGACCACAAGAGTCTTCAATATGTGTTCACAAGAAGTTGGTTGGAACTTTTAAAGGACTACGACATTAATGTCCTATACCACCCCGTCAAAGTCAATGTGGTTGCAGACGCTTTAAGTTGAATGTCCATGGGTATTTTAGCCTATGGTCCTGATGGTAAGAAGAGTTAGTCAAAAAGGTACATAGATTGGTCCAGTTGGGTTTTCGGTTGGAAAAATTCTCCAAAAAGAGGTTCCATGGTTCATCATAATTCCGAATCATCTTCAGTGTGGAGGTGAAATCTAAGCGACACCTTGATCCTCTATTGATGGAGTTGAAGGAATCCATTCATAGTTAGTTCAATGAATCATTCTCCCAAGAGGGGATGGGCTACTTACGTACCAAGGTAGATTGTCTATGCCGGATGTGGATAATCTAAGAAGACAAATTTGGAAAAAGCTCATAGTTCCCGATATTTCATTTATCCAGGTGCCACCAAAATGTATCGTGATCTATAAGAGGTCTATTGGTTGAATGGGTTGAAGAAGGATATAGAGAAATTTCTGTCTAAGTGTTCTAATTGTCAACAAGTTAAGGTCGAGCATCAAAGACCGGGAGGATTAACTCAAGACATCGCTATTCCTACTTGGAAGTGGGAAGATGTAAACATGGATTTTGTAGTGTGTTTGCCTCAAATATATAGGCAAAATGCTTCCATATGGTTTATTGTTGATAGGTTAACAAAATCAGCCCACTTTATTCCAGTCAAAACCACTTACTCGGCGGAAGATTATGCTAAGTTGTATCTCAAAGAGATTGTGATTTTTCATGGGATTCCTCTATCCATCATTTCAGATAGAGGTGCCAAATTAACTTCTCACTTTTGGAGGTCTTTCAAAAAGGGGCTAGGTACTCAAGTGAAACTTAATACCGCTTTTCACCCTTAAAAGGATGGACAACAAAAATGCACCATCCAGACCTCAAAGATATGTTGAGAGCGTGTGCCACTGACTTCAAGAGTAATTGGGATGACCACCTACCTTTGATAGAACTCTCTTACAATAATAGCTACTATTTGAGTATCTCTATGGCACCATTTGAGGCACTCTATGGTAGGAGGTGTCGGTCTCCAATTGGATGGTTTGAGGTTGGTGAATTTGAACTTTTTTGTCCCGAGATAGTTTATTTGGCCATGGAGAAAGTTCAAATGATAAGAGATAGGTTGAAAATATCCTATAGAAGGCAAAAATCTAATGTCGACAATAGAAGGAGGGACCTTGAGTTTGAAATAGGTGATCGAGTCTATTTGAAAATTTCAACCATGAAAGGGTTGGTAAGGTTTGGTAAAAAGGGGAAGCTTAGTCCCCGGTATGTGGGACCTTATGAAATATAAAAGTAGGTTCAGAAAGTTGCTTATGAGTTAAATTTACCAAGTGAATTAGCCTCAGTTAACTCGGTATTTCATTTTTCTATGCTCAAGAAATGTATAGGTAATCCGGTGTCTATTATCCTGATAGAAGGGTTAGGGATTAATGAGAACCTTTATTATGAAGAGTTTACGGTTTAGATCTTAGATCGTCAATTCAAGAAATTGAGGAATAAAGAGGTTGCCTCTCTAAAAGTCCTATAAACAAACCATCTAGTTGAGGGTGAAACATGGGAGGCCGAGGCCGACATGAAGTCCCACTACCCTCATCTTTTTCCTCTTACTCCTAGCCAAGGTTGAGGTTAGTAGTTTTTCTTGAAAAAATTATGAATAATGTTGAACTTAGCTTGTTTTTCTAGTATGTACATGTCTTTGTGAAAGTTCATGCTTAAATTGAATTTTCATGAATTATGCTCTCATGGTTAACTTGTACTTTTGTGTAATATGTTATGTTGTCCTCATGAGAGTTGCACTGGGCAAATTTGATGTTGTTTGAAAACAAAATTGCAAGTCAACTCTTTAATATTCATTTTGAGCTCATATTGAAATTGAAAAGGTAGTTCCTCCTTGTGTGATATGAAATGGTGAGCTCTTATGTGCAATTGATTAAGAATTGACTGCCTATGTTCTAAATTCTATGATTATGTGTTGAGAGGAGTTGAGAATTCCTATTATGATTTGTGACTGATCATGATTTTTTAGTTGTTGTTAGGCTTCTAGTATTGAATCTCTCTATTTTCCTATTAGAAGATTAAGGTGTCATTTGGGGACGAATATTCCTAAGGGGGGATAATATAACACCCTGGAAGTTCTATGACCTAGACTAGAGCCTCACCTATAAAATAATGTTTAAAATAATGTATCCAGACCTATACTAGTGTAATAAACTATATTTAGAAGTATTAGATTCTAAACGTCAAAGGATGACCTTTACGTCCGGAAACTAGCGAAATTAAAATAGTAGACGTTCTTAGGTCTTGTGAAGGTTTGGGTGTGTCAAATGAAGTTTAAAACTTGTAAAAATACTTTAAATAGGTAAAATAATGTTTATAAGGTCAAAAAATCAAGTTATGAATTCCAAGGACAACCCTAGTGGTCCTTGAGGAGGGCCCAAGTGTAGGCAAGGAGGCTGCCAAAGCCGCCTGCAGAACAGCCCCTATTTGAGGGTGCCTGCACGCCCGCAGCCAGCACTCAAATAGCAAAAATTTCCTAGCGACGTAAGGCTGTAACTAACCTCTCTGCCTTAAATCGGATCCCAGAAATAAAGATTTGGAGGTGCCCCTGCAACGCGCAACCATGTCCCAGATTTGGTCGCCTCGTTTTAAACTCAATTTGACTTCACAAAAATGTTTAATTTAATGAGGGGTCTTTTGGGTATTTTAGGAGAGGAATATATTGATTTTAGGAAAGTTTTAAGTCATTATTACCCACCCAAATCAAAACCCCAAAGGAAATAAAATCCACTCACTTCTCTCTAAATTCTCTCTCTACCCAACCTCCATTGAAGAGCATTGGAAGCTTGAAGAAGAAGACCAAGTTTTCTCTAGGGCTTCAATATCAATACTTTACTCTAAAATTCTCTAAAATTAACAAGGTATGGAAGCTATTCACTCGTGGGATCCTTTTCCCATAGAGGTTTTTCAAAACATGATTTCAATGTCTTTCAAAAGCCTAGTTTTCATCTAATTTCGTGGGTCTTCTTTTAAATTGGATTAATTTGGTATTGATTTGATTAATAGTGTTTAATTATGATTTTTTAGGAGTGTATTGATGTTTTACCCTAAGCTTTGACCTGATTTGCTAAAAGACCCGTGAATATCCCTTTTCTCCTAATCCTAACTTATGAATTAGGTTGATTCATGATTAGGGATGGTGTAATTGAATGTGTTATTACTCAATCTACTATTATATTATGATGATGATGATTAGATTTTTGGATGAATATTGTTAAATTGGGGGTGAAGTCTTGAAGTTGGAGGCTATTGTTAATACATTCAAGGTTATGAACACTTTATTGGTTTAATGTTGGTCTATTCTTGATAATGTTGTTCAATTGAAGTATTATGGATGATGTTATGGATGTATGATTATGATATGAACACGATGGATATGAGATGATGATAGATGTATTGTTATGAGGGATTGGAGGTGATTTCTCATGTGTGTCTTATAATGATGATGATTGGATTGTTGGATGAATATTTTGGAATTGGGGGTGAAGTCTTGAAGGAGTTTCTTGGAGGCTATTGGTAATATTTTCAAGGTTATGAACACTTTATTGGTTTAATGTTGGTATATTCATGATAATGTTGTTCAATTGAAGTATTATGGATGAAGTTATGGATGTATGATTATGCTATGAACACGATGGATATGAGATGATGATAGGTGTATTGTTATGAGGGATTGGAGGTGATTTCACATGTGCGTCTTATTACTATGATTATGATATAATGTTCTCACATGATGATGATTTGGTGATTAAAGGAGTTTCTTATCCTAGACCTATGAGCTATTGACATGTTATATGAGGGGTTAAAATCTTGAGACCTATATTAAGAATTGATGTTAAGAAAGACTTAAAAGACACTTGAAAAAGGGAATTTAGCTTAGCACCGAGCAAACTAGACAATGAGAGGTGTCTTTTCCAATGATGAAGTTAGGTTCACCAAACGTCTCATGAGGTGGAAACTCCAATGTGAATTAACATAAAAAGAGTTTGTAGTAACAATCTCCTAGTTCCTTAACTGTGTGCCCCCATAGGAAGACTATCTAGTGGATCCACCTGGATTGTACGATTATGTATGAGTTCTACCTTGGCAAGTAGAACACTTTCTTTCGGTGTGGGGTTTCTATGACACCGGATTCCATGTTTAACTCACATGGTCTATGGTCGATTATGGTGAATGTTCCTGAAAGTAAAATGAATGAATGAAATAATAAGATGAACACTAACTAGGATGACTTAAGGGGTACTACTTAGCGTAGTTATGCATTGCATAAGTGGTCCTTGAGGGAAGTCCTGAGAGGGGTTCTTATGTACTTATGTTATGAATAAAATGTATAATGTTGTTTCTACATAATGTTGATCTTATATGATGTTTGTTTCAATTGATGAACATAATATTGATCTAAATTGCTCTGTATGATGATGATTATACATGATGTGATGTTATATGAGATAAAAGCATTGTTTATGGTCTCTTTACTAGTTTACTTGGTTTATGTGGGGTTATGGGGCTTCACATGAACATTGAACTAGTTTGCTTGGATTGAGATTATGAGTAAGGTTTGGTTATGCTTTGATGAAATGAACTCTAAAACATAAAATGTTGGTTTTGACTTTATTATGATTTTACTCTGAACATGAATATGATGTCTTATTATTGTTATGCTATAAACTTCTATATGCTATTGGAATGTGCATGAAAGATTTTAAAGTTTACTTGGAATGCTTATAAGAAAAATGTCCCTTTATGCATCTTTACAAAGGTTTTACTTGCATATGCTTCCATACTTAGTACATGTGGTTTGTCGTAACCCATATTCTCTTCTATTTATACAATAATATAGGTTCGGGCCATTGAAGGGTTTCAAAGCAAATTTTCAAGAAACTTGGATAGATTCCCAAGTTGGTGAGTCCTCAAATCCGAGGACGAAGCCTATCATTCTAGTCCATGCTATTTGATTAGTCTAAAGACTTTATTATATTCCCTATCTTGTAAAGACTATATTGTATTCTCTTATGAGGCATATGTTAATATTGTAAGGGCAACTCCCAAATCTTGTACTCTTATATTAAATGGTTTGTGAGAGACGCTTGTATACTATTTTTGATATATGAGAAGTCTATGTGGACTTCATATGTAAAGTTTTAATTTTTCCATATTTTAATTACCTATGAAATGCGATGATGTATGCTAAGGGATTGTCTAAGGCCTCTTCGAGGACGTAGACGTTGGTTACATCTATGGGGTGCTCTCCGGTCGTGACAAATGACTTAGTTTTAAATTTTTTTTACTTAAAATCAACTTATATTGTACCCCTAAAAATACCCAAAACGACCTCACTTTAATGGGACTTGAAAAGGAAAAGAATCAAATTGTCCTCATTTATTGACCATGCCCAGGTGTCAAGAGCACCTTCACAAGCCATGGTGAGAACCACGACCGTGGTTCTGCCCGTGAAGGTTGGGACACTGGCTAGAAACTTGGTGCATTAGGCTCACAAGCCCAAGGCATTACCACGAAGGACTCCACAAGCCATGGTCAAGACCATAAGTTGTGGTCCTTGAGGCAGTATCCTTGGCACTTAGGGGCCTAAGATACTTTTTCCAAGTCTACTTTATGAAAGGCTCATAAGTCGTGGTCCCTCTAGTGAAGTTGAGGCAGTAGCCTTGCCATTTAGTGGCCACTCTACCAAGTCCAAGGCAAGACCACGAGCCCCTTCACGATTCGTGGTGAGGACCACGATCCGTGATCCCCCTTGTGAAGGTGAGGCGGTGTGCTCCAGCTAGAGGCAGCCTTGGCCGTTGGATTTGGGTTGGACCCTTTACCTTGGAACTTGCCCCTTGGCCTTGACTCAAATAACCTTATTTCAACCCTAGATGACTTACTGACATTTCGGGAGTCATTTTATGATTTTTAACCTTACGTTTAGGCTCTAGCTTAACCTACCATTTTTCGAAGTGTTACATGTTCTTATTAATGGACAATCCTGTGGTTTCTTCCATTCAATTAGAGGAGTGAAATCACGAGACTCATTATCTTCTGATTTATTCATTATTTCAGCTGAAGTATTAACTCGGACCCTAAACTATTTATTTGAAGACGAGAAATTTGTTAATTTTTGGCTCTTTAAGTGGAGTTAAAATCTGAATCATATAGCCTATGCAGATGATATGATTATTTTTTCTACTTATGAATACTCTTAAGAAAAATAATAGCCACCCTCCAAGAATATGAAATGCAATCGGGTAAAAATATAAACAAGGAAAAAATGTGTATTATTTACATAAGAGAAGAAGTCTGTTGATAAAATAAAATTAGTAGAGATGTGTATTGATATCTGCAAACGTTAGTTCCCTATTAAGTACTCGAATTGCCTAGTTACTGATGCAAGTAAAATAAAAGAACATTATGGTGATCTTAACAAAAATGTTAAAGACAAGCTTCAAGCTTGAAAAGTTAATATGTTATCTTAAGGAGGTAAAGATGTGTTGAATAATAGTGTATTGCAAAGCATTTTCATTTATGTACTTCTCGCCATAGTCCCTCCTAAATGTGTAATAAGGGAGCTGCATAAAATATTCACTAAGTTCTTTCGGGGTAAAAGTAATTTAGAAAGAAGTAAACATTGAGCATCCTAGGAGAAGATTTGTCTTCCTAAACATGAAGGAGGGTTAGGTTTTAGATCTTTGTTTGAAGTTTCTAAAGTTATGTATGCGAAATTGTGATGGATATTTAGGACCGTAAGATCTTTGTGGGTCTAACAATTTTTGGAATAAAAATTGCCAAAACAAATTCCAACCTTGGTGCAATGGAAAGGAGGTTCATATGTATGGTAATATATGTTTGAGAGTAGGAAAATGTTCGAGAAACAATTATGGTGGAAACCAAAAGGAGGTACCTTTAGCATTCGGTATGATAACTAGACAATAATTAATCCTTTATATCTTCTCCATTGATATATATATTTTTCATCCTTTATCATAAATTGAGGTGTTTATGAATGGAAAATGATGAATTTATGATACTGAGAAATCAATAATTCTACCTCAGGTAGTTGATCATGTGAGATTAAACTTGGACCATGTTTCTATTTCCAATCAAAAAGGCTCTCATTGGTGAATGATAACTAGTACATGGAATTTCACGGTGAAGAGTGCATGGAGTATTATTAGAAAAAAAGATGTGACTATGGAGGCTTATAAGTAGTTATGGGTTAAAGGGTTGCCTTTCAAAATCCCCCTCTTTGGGTGGAGAATCAGGACTAGCAAGGTTCTACTTGAAGTTATCATGGCCAACTGGAATCCTAATACTTCCCAGCATGGAAAAGATAATAATTTCCCAAAGCCCTATAAATATACCCTTAAACATTTTTTGAAGGGTTACTTCTTTTTTGAACTAGTATTTTAATGCATGATCATCATAAGAATAAATACATTGTCTACTTTTGCAATTAAGAGGGGGAATAGAGAGATAGAACGTGGAATACAAAAATCATGATCTTTTCTTGTATATCACTAACATATATTTGTGTTTAGGATAGAGATATACCCGAGTATTGTACTTGGTTATGAAATAAGATTATTTCTTTATGCTCACTAGTTGATTCAATTTATTTTTGCTCATTGTAGTTAGATTGTTAACTAGGGTAGGTGATTAGATATCAAGAAACCATGATCATAAATTAACCTAGTAAAATCACTATTCTATAACCATCTAAATCCATGAAAGGTATGTTAATAATGAATTTTCATGTCGATAAAGTAAAGTGCAATCGGCAGTTCACCGAAGTAGTTGGGCGAAGTCAGAATTTCATCGCCTAAAGTAACCAAAAGTTGGATCCAGTTGAAGGCTAAAATAAGCAAACAAAGGTGGTCATCGATGACTCGCTAAAAGTTAAATATAGACTCAATTAAATTCACCTAGTGAGGTTCAAATACCTGAAGTTTGAAGCCAAGAAAGGGCGAGTTGAACAATAAGACGGTAATCCACTGATAAAGTAGGCGAGCCCAACTAATGTCACTGATCAGGTCGTACATGGAATTTCAGACTAATTATTACAGAAATTATAAATAGACCAACGCAGAGTAAAAATGAAGGGATAATATTTTTATTTTTTTAATCTCTAGAAAATAGACGTTTGAATATCTGAGTTATGACTTTTTCATATCTTCTTAGTTTTGGGGTTTTGAACAATTTTGTATTTGACAATTGATGTTTCAATTCTAAGCGGGTATTGAAGATTATTTTGATTATCAATATTTTGATGGATGAAAGCACAATTGATATAATTTATTTCACTTTTATGATACTTGGCTAAGACCCCAATTTTAGGGGTGTGATTATGGAGTTGGGTATTAACTAATTTAGCGGGTCTAGTGTCTTGCTCTATCTTTCTGCTACTTATTCATGGATTTGAGTGATTTAGCATATGTTCAAATTCTGGGTCAAAGGTTCCAAACTTAGTCTTAGCTTAGATCTTTGATTGATGCTCGAAAAAGAGATCAATTAGGGTGCGCAATTGGTTCAATACTTTCAAATTGAATTTGATTGTTGCAGTATTTTCAAAATCAAAATTGTAGTTCCGTTTTGTATTTTCAAATCTGCTTGAAATAGAGATTTCATATGATATTGATTGATTTGTATCTTCACATGGTTGAGACTAAAAAGAGAGTATGTGATATGACACACTGAGACTGAAAGAAATTTTATGTCATTTATGATTATCCAACCTATCCGTAATTGTTAGCATTTCTGAGCAAGCAGTTGCATCCCGTATTTGAGATTGACACCAACTCCCACAACCCTAAATCATATTCTACTTGCTTAAACCATGTTTTTGTTGAACGTGATAATTAATTTCAAACTCTTATTTGAATTTTGGTGGAATCATCCACTTATTTGTCCTAATTGCTAGGATAGATTAATTTGCACCTTAATTCTCTTATTAAATTATTCGATTTAGATCACACCCGGTGGGATCCGACCGCCACTCAATTATTGGGTAATTATAATGCTAACGATCACTTACTTATTTGATTTTTTCATGAGTAGTTTAAGAGTTATCAATTTACGACCTAATGTTCAATCGGGACATAACTTATGGGATCCCATAGTTTTTGGACCTAGGTAATCGCCACTTGTCCGACTCGGTTCTAAATAAACTCCCAAAAGAAAATATGTATAATCATATTTATATTCATAATCTTTAAAACGGTAAGAATCCAATACTATTCAATTCATACATAATTTCATAATCATAAGAAAAACTTCATTAAATTATGATTTTATAACATACTCATAATATACATTTTAATCAAAAGTATATTAATCATGATATTTATTTATAATGAAAGGTACTTCAATTGTAAGCCTCGCCTTCTCATATAAATTTGACGACATTTCCATCGAAAGCATTCTTGAATCATAAAATCATTCATAATATAATGCATTCTTATTAACATAACTTGAATCATAATCACAAAATACTTGCATAACATTAGTTCATGAAAATATCATTGAAAAAAATTACATTTTTATCAATACATGCATAATAAGATTAGTCACGATGAATAAACTGAAAATCAATTGAAGCAAGACAAAATCATGAGAACCCTAGAATTTGGGCGTGAATCACAAAGTGAAATTTTTGGTATATCTGTGACTCAATGAATGGAGAAGTACCCATTGATGAATTTTTCACATAACGAACCCCTAATTTGAAATCTTCAATGGAGACTTGAAATTCTTGGAACCCTAGCTTTCCTGGGAGGAAGACTTAAAGAGAGAATTTGGAGCTTATGAGAGACTGAGAGGGAATGGGGAGGGAGGGGTTAGATTTTAATCAGTTATAGTTCTTTAAACTAGGTCTGGAATGATATTGTATAAGAATTAAAAAAAGTAGAAAAAGATATGAATAACTTTGAAGTGAAACTGTAGGACTACCTTGAAGAACGACTCCTACGGTCCGTACTCCGCTCTATGTACTGTACCATCCACTCATGGATCTCAAGTAATGGAAGTCTTATTTCCCTAATGAAAATCATAACCAATTTTCACACTCGTCATCCACTATATGAGCCGTACATGTCATTCGTAGAACCTCGATGTTCAAGTCCACGAGCCCCAACTACATCCTGTTTTCCTTTATATGGCCTGTACTAGCCAGTCGTCCAATAAGTTATTGAAATTTAAATTTTTTTAGTGTTACCCATGAGTCACTTCAACAAATCGTGGAACCAACTACTCCCCGTACATGGGCCTCGTGAGAGACTACAACAAGTTTTCTGTAACCTTTTAACTTCAAACTAACTTTACAATTTCGAGGTGTTACACTCCCGCCTCTCCAGTAGTAAAATAGACGAGGGTTACTCCAAAAATTCTCCTATATTGACCCAAGCTTGGAGACAATGCAGAGGGAGGATTCCGACGCAAATAAGGTACAAATTCATGGATTCTGGAATTACTTCCATCAAGATTCACCCCTCGAAGTCAAAAGGTCATGTTCAAAGTTTCACAACGGTTGTTTAGCTTCCAAGTAGACTAGACTTAACTGAATAGTTAGACCCGTTTTTGAATGCATAGTACTTATATATTGATGGGAGAGATTATGCTTAGACCTTAGTACATGGACTCAGATGATTAAATACATTGAATTTTGTTGTTTTGGTAAGGCACTAGGTATGAGTGTTGTTGGATGTTGTTCTAAGGGGGGTTAACATATGGGTAATTGGACCGTAAGCACAAAAACGTATAGGAAGGGTCACAAATAGGTGATGGTTGAATTAAGTTTCAATCTACATTAACTTTTCTATAGTTATATCTTGTACAAAATGTGATTACAAAGAAAAAAGGGATGAATGTGAAATAATATCTTTTTTCAATCTCTTGTAATGACTTGTCTTAATTTCTTATGGCCTTACAAGTTTGTTTGTGATTATCAATTGGTCTGGGTACCACGACGGATACAAATTATCGATTGGTTTGGTATTTTGTCCAATACAGATTATGATACATCAGAATGAGATAGGGAAGTTTGGTGATAGGGTGTATGAGTTCAAAGTTAGTATTAATTGGTAGTATGTGTTGTGGTTGAAGGATCAAAGTGGTATAGCTTGTTGTAGTTTGGTGATAGGGTGTATGAGTTCAAAGGTAGTATTAATTGGTAGTAAGTGTTGTGGTTGAAGGATCAAAGTGGTATAGCTTCAAGTTGTATGTTTTTTGAATATTTGCATAATATTATGTGGCAGATTCGGGTCAATCGATGATATCTACTAGTACGTGTTATTTGTATTGATACTACTCTCATTATGTCACTTGACATAGTAAGTTACTCTCATTATGTCACTTGACATAGTTAGTTGCAAGATCATTGATGTTTTCTTAGGTGAAGCAATGATGATCTCCAACAACTTCTATTCTTCTTTCCTTCCTTATAGTGGATGCTATATCCTATATTGATATTTTGGTTTTCTTTTAGAATCTCTAATATGAGAAAGTTTCGCATGTTTTATGGGACATGCTTAATTTTCCAAGACCGAGTAATTATATACTTAAATAAGGTGATAAATTGATGTTTGTTTACTTCCACTTTAACAGTTTTAAATTAGATGGTAAGGATTCCCTATTTTGGGGTTACGATAAATGTCCACACTGTCCGATGATTTGGATCGTGATGGATTAGATTTTAATAAAATATATTACGTCACGAGCCCTGCCCTACCCCGCTCCGTTAATTATTAAACGTGCCCCACCCCGTAAGATGAGCTAATAAGACCGTCCAGCTATCCGTTTAAGCAAGCTACACTAAAATACTATACATTAAAATTGTATAAAGAGAACTGTATCAGCTTCAAGTCCTTCACTTTACCAGTTACAATACTATCTCATCTACCTCTTTATCAGATTTCATACATACTTTCAAGGTCATTGTAGTATATATATATATATATATATTATGCCCCCATCTCATTTAGCCATTCTACTGCATTTAAGTTAATTAATTTGCCTAATCCTGAAAGGACATCTACCTTTCTACTAAGTATCCTATTCTCTATATACCAATCTCTAGCTTACGGTGAAGGCTTAATAGTCGAAGCATTTGATGGAAACAGAATGGATGGAATGTCCCTGATCCGGTATCCACTGCCCCAAAATGAGGCAAGACAAAGGCCCATTATAGCCATTGCAACAACAGAACATGCAGGTGGTACCGCTTGACTGCTTCCAAGGAATTGAGTTGCAAGTAACCCCGCCAGTGTAGAGCTCTGCATTCCTGTGCATAAAGAAATTGTCCTGCACACTTCTTCTTCAAACCTGCCATTGTATATGCAATGAGATCAGAGTAGATGAAAAAGAACACCACCAGTTCTCTTCAAGCCCACAGACGGCAACAAATTGAAGCAATTAAAGATGGTATTCAGAAGCAAGAGTTGAACATTATTAACTTTCATGAAGAATCCAAATATGATATTTAATCACCCATTAAATGACATATATTCGACCCAAAATTGGACAGGTCAATTAATGTGAATGTCAATAGGAGCAATTTGAAAAGACTCTTGCATCACTATGATTAGACCCAGTTTGGATAGTCCAATTTATGTGATACCCATTGATGAGTATCACATAATCTAAGAACAGGAAAGCAATCATCAACATGACGGAATTTGTGTCACAAGTACAGTGCTTGAACCACAAATGCATTTCATCACATAAAACAGGTGCAGCTACAAGAGACTAGCCAATACCTCAAAATTGGAAGTTTTGAGAGCCAATATCCCAACGCAAATGCCATTCCATGAAATGTCAGTACGGGAGCGATCAATTTTGCACCCTCAGCAGAAAGAATCTGAGCGCGATTGATTGCAAGAGGGCTGCCAATACACAGTGAAGTACAAATCATGGCAACAAATGGCATTACAGGTTGAATAACAGATACAACTGGTTTTGCATAGGTGTTCAGCACTAAGCCAAGAGCGACTGGGAGAAGAACAACCTGCAAAGACAGTAAATGTATATGGACTCATTTTGATGTAAACAACTGATATATTATGATATAAAAAGCCTTTCATCAGTACTGTTTGACATACTATAATTCTGCTAATTATCAAGCAGCAATAGAGTTGGGACATCTGATACCTGCAAGATTGACTTTGCCATTGCAACTGCATCAACTGGAACGACTGAACCAATAAGAAGGCCAGTTAAAAGTGGAGTAACAAGAACTGAAGCAATAGTACTTGAACTGGTCAAGAGAATACTGAATGCCACATCACTTTTGCTCAAGAAGCTGGCGTAACTTGATAATTGAGCCCCTGCAACACAAGACATAAGGACAAAACCAGCGTAGAACGTTGTAGGCATTCCAAATGCCTGTGCTACCAACAAACCAAGAGCTGGCTTCAGGACATATTGAGCAACGAATCCAACTGATAAGGGAAAAGGTCTGCAATCAGCAAAGTTCAAAAGCTTTACAACGAAAACACCAACTACTTTACTAGTGATCAAGTCCATAAAACTAGTAAATTGGGCTTACCTTTTAATCGCAAGAGCAAAATCATCAATAGAAAGTTTAATACCAATTGATAACATGATTCCTCCAAGTGCAGGAGCATACAATTCTTTAGAAACCCTGCATATTCCTCTATCAATTATACAAGAAAACAATATACAAATGTTGTATTCAAAAAAACAAAAGATTATACCCATAAGAGAAGGGAATTTGCGAACATATGTAGAACGAAATTCGATGTAAATAGCAATTGTGTTAAAATTAAACCGGAAACTTGTGATTTAAATTATTGAGTTTAGAGTTGAATGAAGATATGGTTACCATGTGAAAGTTGAAGGGTGAGAAAGAGCAGCAACAGCAGTGAGGGCCACAACAAAAGGAAGCAATGCAGAAAGTGCTTGTGAATAATCCACCTTTTCATCATCTTCTGCTACATAAAAGCTTTTCGGATTAGCACCAAACGAAAGTAACGACAAGTTGCCTTCCCGTCTCTGCAAACCCACTCTCCCAGTTAACGGAGACGAAGTCAAACATGCAACAGCGCATCCATTAAACCCTTTTAGAACTGGATACCTTATAGAAAAAGTACTCTTACTATGGAAAATTGAATTAGGGATAGAAAGAAAAGGTTTTGGGTACTTGACGGATAAAAATGGAGTTGTTGACATTCTGAGAATCAAAGAAATAGCTCTCCGGTGAGTATAATTTATCCAGATCGCCGGAAAAAATTGACTACTTTTCCGGCGAGGAGGAAAAAAAAAGGAGAGGAGGAGCAAAGCGCTGAAGAGATGACAAGATAGTTTTATGCAGGAAAACTTTTTTATGGTGTTTACGCTCATGTAAACTTCTCTTTTTTTTTTGTCCTTTTGTCTCTTTTTTCGAGATGTTTTGTACAGTTGTAGATATTTGTCACTTTATTTTATATTAATTGGATTTTAAAATTTTATTTTATTATTTAAAATAATTTTTATTTTTAAAGTTCATGATTGATATTCTAAAGTATTTTTTTTATATGTACATATTTATCCTTACATCTATTAAAATTTTATAACATATAAATTAAACTACTTAAAAAAGTTAAATTTACGATTTTAATAAAAGGTCATAGTGAAAAATATAATATGAATTATGTCTTTAAATATTTTTTTGATATATGTGTATTGCTCACAGAATTAAGTTAATTTCAAATAAAGAGAATAGAAAAAAAATGACTAAAATGGTCTTTAATGTATGAGTAATTTTTTATTTTGATTTGTGTATTTCACTTAATTAAATGATTCTTAATATATAATAAAAGTACTACTTTTGATCCTTAATATTTATCACTTAATTGAAATAATTCTTATGGTATGATAAATGTGATTATTTTGGTGCTAAACTTGGACATATTTATCACACGTAGTGTTTAATCTTTTTTGTAGACTCGCTCGCATGACTAACAGAATTCATCATTAAAGTTTCTTTATTAGCTCCAAAGAAAATATAATGAAATTTAACTGTATTCTTTTAAAATTTCTCTAACAAAATTTATTATTTTCTCTTACTTAAAATAGAAATCATATTAGTAGAATAATATTTTAGAAAGACTATATAGTAATTTTTAATACTTTTCTATATATAAATATATTTATTAATTTAAGATAAATGCCAATGAACAAATTTTGTCATACAACAAAACCATTTCAATTAGTGAGATATATTAAAAATCAAAATGAGTATATTTATCTTATATTAAAGACTTTCAATCAAATAAAATATACGTTACTCATGTATTAAGGACCATTGTGGTCATTTTCTCAAGGGTTGTATAGTGTACTTGACTGCCATATTGAAGCTGCCCCCTCGGAGTAATAGATATTTAATCAAAAAGTATCCACATATTTGCAATGTTATGTCACCCTCATCTCTTATATTTCTCTTTAAAAAATACAAAATGTTGTTGTTTTTAAATTTGTTTACATGTGAAAATACAATTCGAAGTATCTAACGTGGATATTCTTCATAAATTTAAGAAGCTACTTGAATAACCTTTGAAGTATTTATTAAGTTTAAATAGATCTACTCTTTTAAAAATAAATTCAACTTTGTTTACATTTTTAAATAGTTAATTTCTTATGAAAACTAATTATAGTATCTCACATTTTTCATTCGTGTAAAATCAAGTTGAATCTAGATACTTAAGTATATTTATTGAAATATAAGAATTGAAAACATCAACATTATATGTTACTTAATTGTTTGTTGATTAAAATAAAAATGATGATGCTGGTCAAAGTAAAATTTAATGGTGGAGTCATAAAATCAAAGTTGTTGTAGACGCGGTTCCTAGCATTAATGCGGACTAATCCTCAATTTTAACCTTTTTGATTGTTATTATATGTAAATATAAAATTAAAAATTATGGTACTAAAAAATCAAATTTAGGACTGTATAATATATAAATATATTTTTTGATTTGGTTTTAATTAATATTTAACATCTATATTCTTCAACTTTTGCTATAGATAAATAGAATTTTAAATTTGTATAAAATTGAACGAGTAGACACACATCATATATTGCATGATACAGATAAGACGTCACGTAGAATTCAAATTGGTCATGTATGACGCAAAATATGATGCACATTCACTTGTTCAACTTTATAAAAATTTGAGTGTCTATTTATGCATATTTAAAGTTAAAAAAGACAAATGCAAGCTGAATCCAAGTGAAAGGACATAACTATCTATTACTTTCTCTGTCTCAATTTATGTGACTTACTTTTCTTTTTAATCAGTTCAAAAAAATAATAACACATTTTTATATTGATTAATAATTCAACTTTATAATATTTATTTTATCATTAATAAAATAATTTACCAACACATAAATTTTTATTATTTATTTTAATATAACAGAGAACGAGACAGAAAAGACCAAATACATAATAACTTTCCTTCTTTTCAGACTCTTCTAAACACTTGTCCACCCTTGCTCCTACACCACTTCAACTGCATGCAACTGAAATTAAAAATAAATTACCAATCTTCACTTTCATTTTATAATAATAACTATTTTATCCAAAACGTAAAAATAATAAATTGCTATATTTGAAATTTTTTACGGAAGATTATATTTGTACTTTTTTAATAAATAATACTTGTCTACTAATAATTTTGTACGCATTAATAAAATTTTATAAATAAAAGAATAATTTTATAATATCATACATTGAGTAAATAAAAAATTATTTATTTATTTCATAAAATAAATAAATATTGTTAAACGTGGTAAGATTGCATAGTCGAAATTATTATGGACGGAGAAAGTAATGACGTGCTCTTACAATTATACAAATGTCACAATTACGACCTCTGGTTTTTAAATGCATTAAACGGATGCCAAAAGAAGCTTCTCATTTTTTTGGTTAATGAGGTTAATCGGCTAGATTTTAAAAAATTAGGTTGATTAGTAAGATGAAGTCATTTGTTTAATTTAATAATTTATTATTTGTCATGTCAGCAGTTAAAAAAGAATAATTTTAAATTTTAAAAAATATTAAAAATATTTTTAAATCAAAAAATAAATGAAAAGTATTTTTGAATCATTTCGAATACACTAAAAACATTTTTGATCATTTTTTTTTTAACTTTGAATATTTTTTAGACAGAATCTATTTCTATCTAGGTATTTACATACATTTGAATATGTTTATGTCATTGTAAAACGCATGAATATAAATATTTATTGATCAAAATATTCTTTAAATTAAACATAAAAGCATATTTTTAATAAATAATAAGTTATTAACCTCGACTTTTAGTTATAAATATTATCGCTGCCTATATTCTCTCCTTTAAAATTAGTCATTAATTAAAACTATGACTCGTTATAAATCAGACACGGCTGTTGGACTTAATATCTATTATTTTTATATTTATTTTTGCGATAGAAATAGAAATTTAAAAAGTTAATTATTTTTTTATATAATTTTTAGATATTTAAGTTGTTATTTATTTTTTGTTTCACAAATTTAAGGAGAAGAGTCCACTAAAATGTCCATAATTACAGTGTTTTTAATCATCAATCATTGACTTTTTACTCAAAGAAGCTAACATTTAAACAAATATTACCAACATTCAAAATAGAGTTGTCAAAATGAGTTGATCCGACCCAATCCAATCTTAACGGACTACAGAGTTAAATGGGTTGAGGCGGGCTGATCCTTTTAATTTAATGACCAATAAAATAGTGGCCCAACCCAGCCTTAAGCGGGCCACAGGTTGGGACTGGTTGATCCTTCAAACAAAAAATAAACAATATTACTCTCTTAGAAGGAGTTTCTAAAAGAATCGAATGTTGATGTCTATGAACTAGACATCAATACATACAAAATTTCATTTATGAATCACACATTTCAGCAAATACTTACAGAATCTCACACTTCGGTGAATGCTTACCAAAATACATAATAGTTAACGTAAGATTTAGCGAAAATATGTTGATCATTCAACCATTCCTCCCACAAAAAATAAGCTAGTTTAAAAGACTTGATTTTTTTTTTTATGTTTTTAACATATTTATTGATAAAACATTTACAAATAAAACACTACTAATTACATATATATATATATATATATATATATATATATATAAATATATATCTATATATATATTTATATTTATATATATATATATATATATATATATATATATATATATATATATAGAGAGAGAGAGAGAGAGAGAGAGAGAGAGAGGGAGAGAGAGAGAGAGAGAGAGAGAGAGAGAGAGAGAGATAGATAGATAGATAGATAGATAGATAGATAGATAGATATTAGGTCCAACCCCACTAAATTCAAGGGTTGGGTTGACCCGGTTTTGCGGATCCACCCCATTTTGACGACTCTAATTCAAAATAATAAAATTATAACTAAGGAATATGAAATTAAAACTAAAATTCATACCTAAAACAGATTCTATTTTTTTAAAAAAAAATACCCTAATTAAATTAAAGTAGAACAAAAACAATAAATTTTAAGTTTTTCTTTTAAAATTTTTAGATATTTTAAGTTGTTAATTACTTTTTGTTTGCGGAATTGAAGTGGTTCATTATGATGTCCATAATTTAAGTATTTTTCGTCATCAATCGTTGATTTGTTTTCCTCAAAGTAGTTACAACATATGAACAAATATCGCTGACATTCAAAATAATAAAGCTATGACCAAAAAATATGAATTTAAAACTAAAAATCCTAGCTAAAACAAATTTCAAATTTTAAAAAATTATACACTGATTAAATCAAAGCAGAACAAACAAATAATTTTTCTTTTAAAAAAGTTTCTCAAAACCTGTTGAAGCAGACACATCAACGATAGAGATACGCCTTTGTTATTTAGTCATAACATACGCGCTAATTAAATGTATGTATGAAGTCTTATAACTAATTGTACGGGCATGACATTACAATTCTAATTTGTTGGCTTTTTTGTATGAATCTTTCTTCAATTATTGATTATGTATGATGTCTGATTAGTGTCTGGATGAAATATGTATGAAGTCTGATTACTACTAGTATGAACATGATATCATATTTTTTGATTTTTTATCGTTTTAGTATGACAACTATCATATATTTTTTGATCCATATGTATGAACGTTGTACGAACTATGTATGAACTATTTTAGCAAGAGTTTTATTGTACAATTGTATGTTTTAAAAGTTGTTCCATATATATGCTTTTTGTATGAACTATGTATGATTCTTGTTTAATTATATATTAGTATAGGAATAAAAATTTGAAAACAGACACAAAATCTGTTTCAATATTATTTATAGTTGGATAATATTAAGAAATCACAACTATTCAAATATTAATTATACCAAATTCATTCCATAAAACAAAACATGTTGTGTAACAAAATGTAAAATCATGAAATCATTTTTTTAACAGGATAATTTGAACATGTCTTCTTGTTATGTCCAACTTGACGACATCTACTAGAAGTAACCTTTGACCTTTTGAATTTCACATCAGCAAACTCCTTCCAGCGTTCAACATGCGATTTTCTAGCTGATCTACTTGGACCGGATACTATCTGTAACGACCTGTTTAGTCGTTTTGAGCAGTAGAGTATTTCTGGTAATAACTGTCTGAGTCGACGGATCCCACGACGGACCGTCATGGGCATGACGGACCGTCGAGGGGGTCTCGTTCCAAAACATTTAGAATTATGAAATTTGGGTACTGAGATCGACTCTCTGAACTTCGTGACGGAATGACAGGACGGACCGTCGTTGGCACGACGGACCGTCACAGACTCTTTAGTGAATTGAGTCTCTGAACTTTGTAACGGAAGCAACAAGACGGACCGTCGCAGGCACGACGGGCCGTCACAGGCTGCGTAACCCTGACTGGGTTGGATTTCTGTTAAATGTTTTAAGGGGCGTTTTGGACTATTCCTGCTTATAATTATAAAGTTAGTGGGTTAATATTAATAATTCAATTACTTGGGGGTTAAAGGAGATAACCTTGAAACAAATAGTGAGTTGTTTTATCACCTTTTATACTTAATTATATGCTAATTAGGGTAAAAGAAAAATGGTTTGAATAAGAAAAATAGAAAGAACAAGAAGAGGGAGAACGAACGAACGAGAGAGAGGAGAAACGAAGAGGAAAGCAAAGCATTGGAAAAGTAGATTTCTTGATCACGATTCTTCGGTGGAGGTAGGTTATGGTTTATACTATCTCATAGTAAACTCTAAATAGCGAATGATATGTGTTGGGTAGTATTATAAAGTCTTCTATATTCTTAATTGTGTGCTTGCATGATGTGATTATATAATTGTGATAAAATAAGCATGATGAGGCTATTGAATCCTAAACCTTGAAACCTCTTTGTTAATGATGATGGATTGGTATAAAAGAAGGCTTGATGAACTAGAAGAATGAGGTTAGTGGATCGGGTGTCACGTTCCGGCACCAGGATAGTAGTAGTGGATCGGGTGTACGTTCCGGCACCAGGATAGTAGTAGTGGATCGGGTGTCACGTTCCGACACCAGGATAGTATTAATGGATCGGGTGTCACGTTCCGACACCAGGATAGTATGATGAGGATCGGAGTGTCACATTCCGACACCAGGATAGTATGATGAGGATCGGAGTGTCACGTTCCGACACCAGGATAGTAGTAGTGGATCGGGTGTCACGTTCCGACACCAGGATAGTATGATGAGGATTGGAGTGTCACGTTCCGACACCAGGATAGTATGATGAGGATCGGAGTGTCACGTTCCGACACCAGGATAGTAAAGAGAATGAATCTTGAAATATGTTAATATACTCAATTTAATGAACCTATTTCCCAAATGAGTATGGTATGGAGGATTGAGTCCTCATGGGTGTACTTGGAGTTATTTATCAATGATTCTTGTACTTGTTGTTGCTACCTGTTGAGTATTGTAGTTGATTTTATGATATTATCTGATATATATGCTTTCTATTTTGAGTTGGCCGATGATACCTACTCAGTACTTGTGTTTTGTACTGACCCCTACTTGTAATTGTTTTTCTTTGTTAATTGTGGAGTGCAGCAAACGTGCCATCGTCTTCAACTCAACTGCAACTCTAGCCAGTCTTCATCACACCAGATTTCAGGGTGAGCTAATGCTTCTAGCTTGGACTGGATCTTCTTCTTCATGTCCTGATGCCTTGAAGTTTCGGCATGGACTAGCTGTTTATTTATTCTAGCTTCCTAGATACTCTTAGATTTAGTAATTTGAGGATAGATGTTCTTGTGGTGATGACTTCCAGATTTTGGGGATAGTAATTGATAAATTTTAGAAGTTATTAATTGATTTTGTTAATGAGTTTTAAGTCTTTCGCATTATATTTTGTTTATTATGGTTGAAATGTTGGGGTTTAGATTGGTTGGTTCGCTCACATAGTAGGATAACTGTGGGTGCCACTCGCGGCTCGTTTTGGATCATGACAAACTTGGTATCAGAGCATTAGGTTTGTTGGTCTCATCACACAAGAACGAGTCTAGTAGAGTCTTAAGGAACGGTAGGGGGACGACTTTACTTTTCTTTGAGAGGCTATAAGACTTTAGGAAAATTTCATTCTTTCTTTCTTTCTTTCGTGCTATTACTTGGATCCAATTGGTATCTAGGCGATACAAATTGGTATCTGACCATCTTCACTCTATTTCGCAGATAGTTAGAACTAGAGCAACAACTGCGCCGGCAAGACAAGATGTGTCTGAGCCAGCCACTGGGGCTGCAGCTCGAAGAGGAGTAGTGGCAAGAGGCCGTGGAAGAGGTCGTGGGAGGACGTCCTCAAGAGGAAGAGGACAAGCACCTAGCCCATCTGGTACTAGGGCGGTGACTCCTCCACCGACTGAGAAAGTGGTAAGAGAGGGTGAGGACGGGGAGAATGAGCAAGTGCAGAATGAGAAATTACCACCCCAACCTACCCCAGAGATGATCAATCAGGTTCTTGCTTATCTTAGCGGGTTATCTGATCAAGGCCAGACACCTCCAGTGTTTTCTGCACCAAAGACCTCAGGTTAGGAAGTACAACGAGCGGTGATGTGGCTCCCCGCATGGATGCCTCATTGAAAATAGGCACGTTTCCTCGTTTGACTACAGGGCCTATAATGACAAGTGATTAGCATGAACTTTTCAGTAAGTTCTTGAAATTGAAACCTCCAGTCTTCAAGGGTGCTGAATCTGAGGATGCCTACGATTTTCTGGTTGGTTGTCATGAGTTACTACATAAAATGGGCATAGTGGAACGATTTGGCGTTGAGTTTGTAACCTATCGATTTCAAGGAAATGCCAAAATGTGGTGGCGGTCACATGTTGAGTGTCAACCCGCACAGGCACCAACTATGACTTGGGCGTCATTCTCTAGCTTATTTATGGAGAAGTATATCCCCCGGACCTTGAGGGATAGGAGGAGAGAGGAGTTCTTGAGCCTAGAGCAAGGTAGGATGTCGGTTACTGCGTACGAGGCTAAGTTTCGTGCATTATCCAGGTATGCCACCCAGCTTTGTTTCAGTCCACAAGAGCGGATTCGCCGTTTTATGGAGGGGTTGAGGTCAGAGTTGCGGATTTCAGCCTTACAGGTAGCGGCTACAGCAAAATCCTTTCAGGAAGTGGTAGACTTCGTGATAGAGGTGGAGGGAGTGAAGCCAGATGACTTAACCATGGCATCGACATAAAAAAGGTTTCGTAAGGGAGGTGAGTTTAATGGTTCTTACTCCAGAGGACAGGGTTCAGGAGGTTACCCAGTCCGACCAATTGATCCTCACTACGGTGTGGGGGGTCCACCGCAGACTGGACAACATTTCTCTGAGTTTGGAGGTTATCCCCAGACTTCGTCCTTCTCACAGAGACCTATGCTTGAATCCGGAGAGTGTTATGGATGTGGGTAGACTGGACACATTAAGAGGTATTGTCCAAAACAGAGTTACAGACCTCCAATAGTCAGAGGTAGAGGTGGTCATGGAAGAGGCCGTCATTCTGGAGGACGTGGTGACCGAGGTAATGGTGGTCACCAAAACGGCCGGGTGGCCAAACCGGAGCCACTCTGACAAAGACAACATGGTAGGGGCAACGGGCAGACAGGTGATAGGGCCCATTGTTACGCTTTCCCCGGGCGGTCTGAAGCGGAGACATCTGATGTTGTTATCACAGGTAATCTTTTTTGTTTGTGATTGCATGGCTTCTGTATTATTTGATCCTGGCTCCACATTTTTCATATGTATCTTCCTCATTTGCTACTGGTCCTAATTTACATTTTGAATTGCTTAACATGCCTATTCGTGTTTCTACTCAGGTGGGTGAGTCTGTGATAGTTAAAAAGGTATATAGGTCTGGTCTGGTGACTTTTGTGGGGAGCAATACTTATGTAGACTTGGTTATCCTAGAAAGGGTTGACTTCGATGTAATTCTTGGTATGACTTGGCTTTCTCCAAATTTTGCAATCTTAGATTGTAATGCTAAAACTGTAACGTTGGCCAAGCCTGGGACAAATCCGTTAGTGTGGGAGGGCGACTACACTTCCACTCCAGTTCGTATCATCTCCTTTCTTCGTGCTAAGAGAATGGTTAGTAAAGGGTTTTTAGCTTTCTTGGCACACCTCAGGAATGATACTACCCAAGTACCTTCAATTGAGTCGGTTTTGATAGTCCGTGAGTTTCTGGATGTGTTCCCTGCAGATCTTCCTGGTATGCCACCGGATAGAGATATTGACTTTTGCATTGATCTTGAACCGGGTACTCGCCCCATTTCCATACCCCCTTATAGAATGGCTCCCGCGGAATTAAGGGAGTTAAAGGCTCAACTTCAAGAATTGTTAGGAAGAGGCTTCATTAGACCAAGTGCATCCCCTTGGAGTGCTCCGGTTTTGTTTGTGAAGAAGAAGGATGGAAGCTTTCGGATGTGCATAGACTACAGACAACTGAATAAGGTAACTGTTAAGAACAAGTATCCTCTTCCTCGCATCGATGATTTGTTCGATCAGTTACAAGGTTCTTGTACCTTCTCGAAAATCGATTTGAGATCTGGTTATCATCAATTGAAAATACGAGCAACGGATGTGCCCAAGACTGCTTTTCGGACCAGGTATGGGCATTATGAGTTCTTAGTAATGTCTTTTGGGCTTACGAATGCCCCTGCTGCTTTCATGAGCTTGATGAATGGGATTTTTAAGCCATATCTGGATCTCTTTGTCATTGTATTCATTGATGATATACTGATATACTCAAAGAGCAAGAAAGAACATGAGGAGCACTTGAGAATTGTATTGGAAATGTTAAGGGAGAAAAAGCTTTATGCTAAATTCTCCAAGTGTGAGTTTTGGCTAGATTCAGTGTCCTTCTTAGGGCACGTAGTTTCTAAGGAAGGAGTGATGGTGGATCTATCTAAGATTGAAGCAGTGAAGAGTTGGGAAAGACCTACTAATGTTACAGAGGTAAGGAGCTTTGTTGGTTTAGCTAGTTACTACCGCCGATTCGTCAAGGGATTTTCTTCCGTTGCTTCCCAATTGACAAATTTGACTAAGCAGAGTGTTCCATTTGTATGGTCGGACAAGTGTGAAGAAAGCTTTCAGAAACTCAAGAACTTGTTGACTACTGCACCAATCCTTACCCTGCCAGTGGAAGGTAAGAATTTTGTTGTTTATTGTGATGCATCCTATTCTGGTTTGGGTGCAGTGCTAATGCAAGAGAAGAATGTAATTGCTTATGCTTCGAGGCAATTAAAGGTGCACGAACGTAATTATCCAACCCATGATTTGGAGTTGGCTGCGGTAGTGTTTGCATTAAAGCAATGGAGATACTATCTATATGGGGTTAAGTGTGAAGTCTATACGGATCATCGTAGCCTACAGTATGTCTTTTCTCAGAAAGATTTGAATTTGAGACAGAGGAGATGGATGGAACTACTGAAGGACTACGATATCACTATTTTGTATCACCCAGGAAAAGCTAATATGGTGGCAGATGCTTTAAGTAGAAAAGCAGGGAGCATGGGAAGCCTAGCTCACTTACAGGTTTCCAGACGCCAATTGGCTAGAGAGGTTCAGACTCTGGCTAATGACTTTATGAGGCTAGAAGTAAATGAGAAGGGAGGATTTTTGTCCTGTGTGGAGGCAAGATCTTCCTTTCTTGACAAGATTAAGGGAAAGCAGTTTACTGATGAGAAACTGATCCGGATCCGAGATAAGGTGTTGCGAGGAGAGGCTAAAGAAGCAAAAATTGATGAGGAAGGTGTTTTGAGAATTAAGGGAAGGGTATGTGTACCCCGCGTCGATGATTTGATTCACACTATCCTTACAGAGGCTCATAGTTCAAGATATTCTATACATCCTGGTGCAACCAAGATGTATCGTGACCTAAAACAACATTTTTGGTGGAGTAGAATGAAGCGTGACATTGTTGAGTTTGTTGCTCAATGCCCGAATTGTCAGCAAGTAAAGTATGAACACCAGAGGCCTGGAGGGACACTTCAGAGAATGCTCATTCCTGAATGGAAGTGGGAGAGAATTGCAACGGACTTCGTGGTTGGTCTCCCCAAGACAATGGGTAAGTATGACTCCATTTGGGTAATTGTTGATAGGCTAACTAAGTCTGCTCACTTCATTCCGGTCAAGGTGACTTACAATGCAGAGAAGTTAGCCAAACTTTACATCTCGAAAGTTGTTCGATTGCATGGGATTCCACTCTCCATCATATCAGATAGAGGTACGCAGTTTACTTCTAAGTGTTGGAAAACATTGCATGCGGAATTGGGTACTAGGTTGGACCTTAGTACTGCGTTCCATCCTCAGACCGATGGTCAGTCTGAGCGGACGATTCAAGTGTTGGAGGATATGCTTCGTGCATGTGTGATAGAATTTGGTGGCCATTGGGATAGCTTCTTACCCTTAGCAGAGTTCTCCTACAACAACAGCTATCACTCAAGTATTGATATGGCCCCATTTGAAGCACTGTATGGGAGAAGATGTAGGTCTCCCATTAGGTGGTTTGATGCATTTGAAGTTAGACCTTGGGGTACTGACCTTCTGAGGGAATCGTTAGATAAGGTGAAATGCATTCAGGAAAAACTTCTAGCGGCGCAAAGTAGGCAAAAGGAATATGCAGATCGAAAGGTTAGAGACTTGGAGTTCATGGAGGGTGAGCAAGTCTTGCTGAAGGTTTCTCTCATGAAAGGGGTGATGCAATTTGGTAAAAGAGGTAAGCTAATCCCAAGGTATATTGGTCCATTTGAAGTTCAGAAGCGCGTGGGGGAGGTAGCTTATGAATTGGCCTTGCCCCCAGGACTGTCAGGAGTGCATCCGGTATTTCATGTGTCTATGTTGAAAAGATACCATGGGGATGGAAACTACATCATTCGTTGGGATTCAGTTCTGCTTGATGAGAATTTGTCTTATGAGGAGGAGCTTGTGGCTATTTTAGATAGAGAAATCCGCAAGTTGAGGTCAAGAGAGATTGCATCCATCAAGGTTCAATGGAAGAATCGACCAGTTGAAGAATCCACTTGGGAGAAAGAGGCTGATATGCAAGAAAGATACCCACACCTGTTCACAGATTCAGGTACTCCTTTTCGCCCTTGCTTTCTTCTTGTGATCGTTCGAGGACGAACGATGGGTAAATTGGTATCTAATGTAATGACCTGTTTAGTCGTTTTGAGTAGTAGAGTATTTCTGGTAATAACTGTCTGAGTCGACGGATCCCACGACGGACCGTCATGGGCACGACGGACCGTCGAGGGGGTCTCGTTCCAAAACACTTAGAATTCTGAAATTTGGGTACTGAGATCGACTCTCTGAACTTCGTGACGGAATGGAAGGACGGACCGTCATTGGCACGACGGAACGTCACAGACTCTTTAGTAAATTGAGTCTCTAAACTTTGTAACGGAAGCAGCAGGACGGACCGTCGCAAGCACGACGGGCCGTCACAGGCTGCGTAACCCTGACTGGGTCGGATTTTTGTTAAATGTTTTAAGGGGCATTTTGGACTATTCCTGCTTATAATTATAAAGTTAGTGGGTTAATGTTAATAATTCAATTACTTGGGGGTTAAAGGAGATAACCTTGAAACAACTAGTGGGTTATTTTATCACCTTTTATACTTAATTATATGCTAATTAGGGTAAAAGAAAAAGGGTTTGAATAAGAAAAATAGAAAGAACAAGAAGAGGGAGAACGAACGAACGAGAGAGAGGAGAAACGAAGAGGAAAGCAAAGCATTGGAAAAGTAGATTTCTTGATCACGATTCTTCGGTGGAGGTAGGTTATGGTTTATACTATCTCATAGTAAACTCTAAATAGCGAATGATATGTGTTGGGTAGTATTATAAAGTCTTCTATATGCTTAATTGTGTACTTGCATGATGTGATTATATAATTGTGATAAAATAAGCATGATGAGGCTATTGAATCCTAAACCTTGAAACCTCTTTGTTAATGATGATGCCTTGGTATAAAAGAAGGCTTGATGAACTAGAAGAATGAGGTTAGTGGATCGGGTGTCACGTTCCGGCACCAGGATAGTAGTAGTGGATCGGGTGTCACGTTCCGGCACCAGGATAGTAGTAGTGGATTGGGTGTCACATTCCGACACCAGGATAGTATTAATGGATCGGGTGTCACATTCCGACACCAGGATAGTATGATGAGGATCGGAGTGTCATGTTTCGACACCAGGATAGTATGATGAGGATCGTAGTGTCACGTTCCGACACCAGGATAGTAGTAGTGGATCGGGTGTCACGTTCCGACACCAGGATAGTATGATGAGGATCGGAGTGTCACGTTCCGACACCAGGATAGTATGATGAGGATCGGAGTGTCACGTTACGACACCAGGATAGTAAAGAGAATGAATCTTGAAATATGTTAATATACTCAATTTAATGAACCTATTTCCCAAATGAGTATGGTATGGAGGCTTAAGTCCTCATGGGTGTAGTTGGCGTTATTTATCAATGATTCTTGTACTTGTTGTTTCTACCTGTTGAGTATTGTAGTTGATTTTATGATATTATCTGATATATATTGCTTTCTATTTTGAGTTGGCCGATGATACCTACTCAGTACTTGTGTTTTGTACTGACCCCTACTTGTAATTGTTTTTCTTTGTTAATTGTGGAGTGCAACAAACGTGCCATCGTCTTCAACTCAACCGCAACTCTAGCCAGTCTTCATCACACCAGATTTCAGGGTGAGCTAATGCTTCTAGCTTGGACTGGATCTTCTTCTTCATGTCCTGATGCCTTGAAGTTCCAGCATGGACTAGCTGTGTATTTATTCTAGCTTCCTAGATACTCTTAGGTTTAGTAATTTGAGGATAGATGTTCTTGTGGTGATGACTTCCAGATTTTGGGGATAGTAATTGATAAATTTTAGAAGTTATTAATTGATTTTGTTAATGAGTTTTAAGTCTTCCGCATTATATTCTGTTTATTATGGTTGAAATGTTGGGGTTTAGATTGGTTGGTTCGCTCACATAGTAGGATAAGTGTGGGTGCCACTCGCGGCTCGTTTTGGATCGTGACACTATCAATTTAGGGTTTGAAATATAACTGAGTATATCCCACGTACTCTCGCAGGGGATAGGTTCAATAAGGGTGACATTACACCTCTGAAATTCTTCAGGCTATAAAAGACAGAACAGAAATATGCTTCATGCAGTTTCTTGTATCTAAGAACTGCAATAACATGATCACATGGTATTTCATAATGGGTGAAATCACCCACAACTACACACCTTGTGTTTAAATTTACTATGTACTTCTTTGGTCCTTCAACAACAACATACATATCAACTGTCGATGGTATCACTTAACATGGAAAATTAATGCTCATTAAAAACAGTTTCAAAAAAATATGCCATTAAAAAATAAAATAAAAATATTTAATATAAAAATAATACACATTTCATAATATAAATGTCAAAAAAAATTAATACAAACATTGCATTACAAATCAGAAACAGACAAACAAACTAGCATTTCATATTTCGACCAATTTTATACTATTTTTCACCAACAATTCCATTAATATTACACATATCCACAAATAACAAAAAAAATTACTAAACAAAAAAACAAATATAACTTTCATCATCACAAAAAAAATTAACTAAACAAAAAAAAATTAACTAAACAAAAAAATTTTCATACAAAATTTATACAGAATTTTATCAATATTTACCTTCATATGCCAAACGAAGCATATAATTTCAACAAAAAAGAAGCTTCATACATAATTAATACAAGTTTCAATATAAGGTTCATATACGACTAATACAACTTTCATACTTCAACGAACCACATAATTATAAATACTTATTTTTTGACTAATGACTAAATACATTGTACCATCAAATTCATTTTGTATATTTTGTTCATAAATAAAGTATTGCGCGAATCTTCAATTTTATTAAAACTCAAACACATATACATTTACATGTTGTTTTGAGATACGGTATATATACCAAGACACTGTTTCATCCAAAAAAACCAAGCTATAATCTATATTTTAGATCTTAAAATAACCAAAAAAAATCGACACAATGTTCTCCATATTAAAACCCAACAAATCATAATCAAAACCAACAAATCATAATTAAAATCAACAAATCATAATTAAAATCAACCTGATGAATTCCACCTTCCACCATGTTTAGTTAATATCAACACAATGTTCTCCATCACAACAAATCAATTTTTTTCCAACGTCAAAATTTCTTCAATTACTAAAAAAAGAGCGAACTGATATCTGTTGCAAATCTGAAAAAATACTGAAAATTGAAAAGAAAAAAACCAGCTTATACGTTGATGTCAATTTGTTAGAGTTTTTTAAGGAATTAAATCAAAATTTATTCTCATTTAAACAAATTTGAGAGATTTAAGGCAACTAACTAATATTTTTTAAATTTTCTTAGGACGTGTTAATCAATTAACACCAATTAATAATTGCATCTAATTTAAGTAATAAAGGATGCTATTTTACATTTATATTTTGTCCCTTTTTTTATTCAATTTTTCAAAACAAAAATTATAATTATTTCAAATTAACATTATAGTTTATAATAATATGTTATAGCTTTAGATATTAAATGTTATATGTTGAAATACAAACTCTAATTCTATATCTTGAAAATATTACTATAGAAAATGCTATATACCTAATTTACACTAATAAAATTCAAACAAAAAGACATGAGCCCAAAAGAGACCCACATTCAAAATCTACAAACTATTAAGAAACAAAAAGAAATCTTCACTAAATACACACCACATAGAGGAATCAATGGTCGAAACACCATCAACGCCAGTAATCTCAAAGCTTTGCTCCGGAGCCTCTCAATAACAACAATCTTTCACCATCAGAGCCCATCTACTTAAGTGACATGTGCTTACAAGTCTCACAAATTCCATAAATTCAATTTCTTTGAAGACTTCTTCAGCTCACAACTTGCATCTTCAGTTCTGTTATCAATCTAAGACCCCAAATCAATACTAAGTATAAGAAAGGATTATAAGCCAAAGAATTAACCGTCACTTCTCCTGATTGAAAAGGGTTAGATTTAAAACAAAAAAATAAATAAAAAAATTTAGACCTAATTTTTTTACCAGAACATAAATATTTTACACCAATTTAAAAAGGGTTATATTTAAAATAAAATCATAAAAAAATAATAATACAAATTATAAGATCAGTTATAGTTTGATAATAATAATTTAAATAAATGATAATAGAAGTTGAGAATTTAAGTTATTTGTTAATTCTATCTAGTCTAATAATAATTATAATAATATAGAAAATATTATGAAAGAGTATAGAAAAAGAAAACAAAAGAAAAGAGGAGTCCTAATAGTTTCAAATTTGTTTTACCTTATCTTAATTACTCGCAACTTTCTAACTTATTTTCCTAAAAATCATCATCCCATCTATTTATTTTTATTTTTATTTCTTTTTGCATGATTTTTTTTGTTTTTTACACTATTTTTTTTATTTTTGTTTTGTTAATTTGCTATTATTATTATTGTTGTTGTTGTTGTTGTTGTTGTTGTTGTTGTTATTGTTGTTGTTGTTGTTGTTGTTGTTGTTGTTGTTGTTGTTGTTATTATTATTATTATTATTATTATTATTATTTATTTTATTTTTATATATCTCAACCCCAATTTTCTCAACTAATTTTCAAATTAAATTCTAATCTCACTCTACTACGTTCCTTTCAATTAACACCAGACTCTCACCCAAAACTAATATAAAAATATACGCTCAGTAATAGAAAAAAAAAAAGAGGAGGAGGAAAAGAGAAATATAGAGAGACAGATTGAAATACACAGAGAACAAAAAGAGAAAAAGAAAAGCAAAGAGAAGAAAAGTGAGTTATTCTTTTGAGAATTAGGTTAGAGTTAGATGTTTTGCTCGTGGTTCCAAATTTGTGGATAACAACTTATTTTTGTGGTATCAAATGTTGCAGCGAGGTAACTATAAATTCTCGCGTGATTTAAATAATATTACTTGTATGAAAATTTTGATTCCAATAGTATATTATATTTATTATTGTTACGTTATTATGCTCTTTAGATGTAATTTGTAATTTATATCGCTTCATGATATTGAATTGTTAAATCTGAATAGATTAGCATATCTTTACCTCTAGTATTCAATTCAGAAGATTTTGTTGAATTTATTGTAGACTCTTTAGATTACAATATAAACTTGTAACGACCTGTTTAGTCATTTTGAGCAGCAGATTTATTTCTGGAAAACTGGCTGAGGCGACGGACCCCACGACGGACCGTCATGGGCACGATGGACCGTCGAGGGGTCTTGTTTTAAAACACTTAGAAATTCTGAAAATTGGGTACTGAAATCGACTCTCTGAACTTCGTAACGGAATGGCAGGACGGACCGTCACAGGTGTGACGGACCGTCACAGACCCTTCAGAGAAATTGAGTCTCTGAAGTCTGTGACGGAGAAGCAGGATGGACCGTCGCAGTCACGACGGCCCGTCACAGGCTGCTTAATCCCAGGCGAGGTCGGATTTCTTTACACGATTTAATGGACGTTTTGGACTATTCCTACTTTAATTATAAAGTTAGAGGGTTAATGTTAATAAGTCTAATTATTTGGGGGTTAAAAGAGGTAACCTTAAGTTAATTAGTGGGTTATTATTGCCATCTTTCATTCTTAATTATATGTTAATTAGGGTAAGAGAAAGAGGGTTTGAATAAATAAAAATAGAAAGAACAAGAGAGAGAGGGAGAATCGAACGAGGAAGAGAGAAACAAAGTTTGGGAAATTGCTTGCTTGATCACGAATCTTCGGTGGAGGTAGGTTATGGTTATTTTATGCTATTCGTAGTAAACTCTTAATAGCGAATGATATGTATTGGTAGTATTGTAAACCCTTCTATATGCTTAATTGTATGCTTGTATAAATGTGATTATGAAATTGTGATATAATAAGCATGATGAAGCTATTGAATCCTAAATCTTGAAAAGAAACCCTAATCTACTTTGTTAATGATGATGCCTTGGTATAAAAGAAGGCTTGATGAACGAAAGTAGTGAGATTAGGGGATCGGGTGCCACGTTCCGGTACCAGGATAGTATATGAGGATCGGAGTGTCACGTTCCGACACCAGGATAGTATATGGATCAGGTGCCACGTTCCGGTACCAGGATACTATATGAGGATCGGAGTGTCACGTTTCGACACCAGGATAGTATATGGATCGGGTGCCACGTTCCGATACCAGGATAGTATATGAGGATCGGAGTGTCACGTTCCGACACCAGGATAGTATATGAATCGGGTGCCACGTTCCGGTACCAGGATAGAATATGGATCGGGTGTCACGTTCCGACACCAGGATAGAATGAGGATCGGAGTGTCACATTTCGACACCAGGATAGTATATGAAGAGCGGAGTGTCACGTACCGACACGAGAGGAATAAAGATAATGAATCTTGAAAGATGTTAATATACTCAATCTAATGAACCTAATTCCCAAATGAGTATGATGAGTAGGCGTGAGTCCTCATTGATGTGCTTGGTGTTGTGACCAAGGGTTATGGTAATTGTAAATGCTGCATGCTAAGGATATTAGTTGATTTTATGATATTACTTGGTACATACTGTTTTCTATTTTGAGTTGGCCGATGATATCTACTCAGTACCCGTGTTTTGTACTGACCCCTACTTTTATGTTTTCTTCTTGTTATTTGTGGAGTGCAGCAAACGTGCCTTCGTCTTCAACTCAACAGTAATTCTATCCAGTCTTCGTCACACCGGATCTTCAGGGTGAGCTAATGCTTCTAGCTTGGACTGGATCTTCTTCCTCATGTCTTGATGCCTTGAAGTTTCGGCATGGACTAGATTTTACTTGTTTTAGATTTTAGAATACTCTTAGTTTAGTCATTTGATCATAGACGTTCTTGTGGTGATGACTTCCAGATTTTGGGGAATAATAGATGTTGAATTTTAGTAGTTATTGAATTGGTTTTTATTTATGAGTTTAAGACTTCCGCATTACTTTCTGTTGATATACATTGAAATGTTAAGGTTTAGATTGGTTGGTTCGCTCACATAGGAGGGTAAGTGTGGGTGCCAGTCGCGGCCCGATTTTGGGTCGTGACAAACTTGGTATCAGAGCATTAGGTTCGTTGGTCTCATCACACAAGAACGAGTCTAGTAGAGTCTTAAGGAACGGTAGGGGGACGCCTTTGCTTTTATTTGAGAGGCTATAAGACTTTAGGAAAATTCCATTCTTTCATTCTTTCTTTCGTGCTATTACTTGGGTCCAATTGGTATCTAGGTGATACAAATTGGTATCTGACCATCTTCACTCTATTTCGCAGATGGTTAGAACTAGAGCAACGACTGCACCAACACCAACACCGGCGGGACCGGGTGCGTCTGAGCCAGCCACTGGGGCTGTAGCTCGAGGAAGAGCAGCGACAAGAGGCCGTGGTAGAGGTCGTGGGAGGACGTCCTCTAGGGGAAGAGGACGAGCACCTAGCCCATCTGATACTAGGGCGGTGACTCCTCCACCGACTGAGGAAGTAATAAGAGAAGGGGAGGATGGGGAAAATGAACAAGTGCAGAATGAAGAAATGCCACCCCAACCTACCCCAGAGATGATCAATCAGGTTCTGGCTTATCTTAGCGGGTTATCTGATCAGGGCCAGACACCCCCAGTGTTTTCTACACCAGCACCTCAGGTTCCAGAGGTACAACATGCGGCTACTGTTGCTCCCCGCATGGATGCCTCATTCGAAATAGGCACATTTCCTCGTCTGACTACAGGGCCTATAATGACAAATGATCAGCATGAACTTTTCAGTAAGTTCTTGAAATTGAAACCTCCAGTCTTCAAAGTCTTTGAATCTGAGGATGCTTACGATTTTCTAGTTGACTGTCATGAGCTACTACACAAGATGGGTATAGTAGAACGGTTTGGTGTTGAGTTCGTGAGTTATCAGTTTCAAGGGAACGCCAAAATGTGGTGGCGGTCACATGTTGAGTGTCAACCAATAGAGGCATCACCTATGACTTGGGCCTCATTCTCTAGCTTGTATATGGAAAAGTATATCCCCCGAACTTTGAGGGATAGGAAAAGAGATGAGTTCTTGAGCCTAGAGCAAGGAAGGATGTCGGTCACTGCATATGAGGCTAAGTTCCGTGCATTATCCCGGTATGCCACCCAACTTTGTTTCAGTCCACAAGAGCGGATTTGTCGCTTTGTGAAGGGGTTGAGGTCAGAGTTGCGGATTTCAGCCTTACAGGTGGCGGCTACAGCAAAATCCTTCCAAGAAGTGGTAGACTTTGTGGTAGATGTGGAAGGAGTAAAGCCAGATGACTTCACCATGGCATCGACATCAAAAAGGTTTCGAAAGGGAGGTGAGTTTAATGGTTCTTACTCAAGAGGACAGGGTTCCGGAGGTTACTCAGTCCGACCAATTCAGTCCTCACTGCAGACTGTAGTTGGGGGTCCACCTCAGACCGGTCAACACTTCTCTGAGAGACCTATGCATGAACCCAGAGAGTGCTATGGATGTGGGGATATCGGACATATTAAGAGATATTGTCCAAAACAAAGTTACAGACCTCCAAATGTTAGAGGTAGTGGTGGTCATGGTAGAGGCCGTTATTCTGGAGGACGTGGTGGTCGAGGTAATGGTGGTCACCAGAACGTCCGAGGTGATGGGCAACCTGGAGCCACTACATCACAACATGGTAGGGGCAACGGGCAGACAAACGAAAGGGCCCATTGTTATGCTTTCCCTGGGCGGTCTGAAGCGGAGGCATCTGATGCTGTCATCACAGGTAATCTTTCGGTTTGTGATTGCATGGCTTCTGTATTGTTTGATCCTGGATCCACATTTTCATATGTATCTTCCTCCATTTGCTAATGGTCTAAATTTATTTTGTGAATTACTTGACATGCCTATTCGTGTTTCTACTCCGGTGGGTGAGTCTGTGATAGTTGAAAAAGTATATAGGTCTTGTTTGGTGGATTTTGTGGGGAGCAACACTTATGTAGATTTGGTTATCTTAGAAATGGTTGATTTTGATGTAATTCTGGGTATGACTTGGCTTTCTCCGCAATTTGCGATCTTGGATTGTAATGCTAAAACAGTGACGTTAGCCAAGCCTGGGACAGATCCGTTAGTGTGGGAGGGTGACTACACTTCTAATCCGGTGCGTATCATCTCCTTTCTTCGTGCTAAGAAAATGGTTAGTAAGGGTTGTTTAGCGTTCTTGGCACATCTCAAGGATGATTCTACTCAAGTACCTTCGATTGAGTCGGTTTCGGTAGTCCATGAGTTTTTGGATGTGTTCCCTGCAGATCTTCCCGGTATGCCACCAGATAGGGATATTGACTTCTGCATCGATCTTGAACCAGGCACTCGCCCCATTTCTATACCCCCTTATAGAATGGCTCCCGCGGAGTTAAGAGAGTTAAAGGCCCAAGTTCAAGAGTTTTTGAGCAAAGGCTTCATTAGACCAAGTGCATCTCCTTGGGGTGCTCCGATTTTGTTTGTGAAGAAGAAGGATGGGAGTTTTCGGATGTGCATAGACTACAGACAACTGAATAAGGTAACTATTAAGAACAAGTATCCTCTTCCTCGCATTGATGACTTGTTCGATCAGTTACAAGGTGCTTGTGTCTTCTCTAAGATTGACTTGAGATCCGGTTATCATCAATTGAAAATACGAGCAACGGATGTGCCAAAGACTGCTTTTCGAACCAGGTATGGGCATTACGAATTTGTAGTGATGTCTTTTGGTCTTACGAATGCCCCTGCTGCGTTCATGAGCTTGATGAACAGGATTTTTAAGCCATATCTGGATCTCTTTGTGATCGTATTTATTGATGATATACTGATATACTCTAAAAGTAAGCAGGAACATGAGGAGCATTTGAAGATTGTATTGGAAATGTTGAGGGAGAAAAAGCTTTATGCCAAATTCTCCAAGTGTGAGTTTTGGCTAGATTCAGTGTCCTTCTTGGGGCACGTGGTGACTAAGGATGGAGTGATGGTGGATCCTTCTAAGATTGAGACAGTGAAGAATTGGGTAAGACCTACTAATGTGTCAGAAATAAGGAGCTTTGTTGGTTTAGCTAGCTATTACCGTCGATTTGTCAAGGGATTCTCTTCCATTGCTTCCCAATTGACGAACTTGACTAAGCAGAATGTTCCATTTGTATGGTCGGACGAGTGTGAAGAAAGCTTTCAGAAGCTCAAGACTTTGTTGACTACTGCACCAATTCTCACCTTGCCCGTGGAAGGTAAGAACTTCATTGTTTTTTGTGATGCATCCTATTCTGGTTTGGGTGCAGTGCTAATGCAAGAGAAGAATTTTCTTATGCTTCGAGGCAATTAAAGGTGCATGAACGTAATTATCTGACCCATGATTTGGAATTGGCTGCGGTAGTGTTTGCATTAATGCAATGGAGACACTATCTGTATGGGGTTAAGTGTGAAGTATACACGGATCATCGTAGCCTACAGTATGTCTTTACTCAAAAAGATTTGAATTTGAGACAGTGGAGATGGATGGAACTACTGAAGGACTACGACATCACTATTTTGTATCATCCGGGAAAAGCGAATGTCGTGGCAGATGCTTTAAGTAGAAAGGCGGGAAGCATGGGAAGTCTAGCTCACTTACAAGTTTCTAGACGTCCATTGGCTAGAGAGGTTCAGACTCTGGCTAACGACTTGATGAGGTTATAAGTAAATGAGAAGGGAGGATTGTTGTCTAGTGTGGAGTCAAGATCTTCTTTTCTTGACAAGATTAAGGGAAAACAGTTTGATGATGAGAAATTGATCCGGATCCGAGATAAAGTATTGCGAGGAGAGGCTAAGGAAGCACAAATCGATGAGGAAGGTGTTTTGAGAATCAAGGGAAGGGTATGTGTACCCCAAGTTGATGATTTGATCAACACTATTTTGACAGAGGCTCATAGTTCAAGGTATTCGATACATCCGGGTGCAACCAAGATGTACCGTGACCTAAAGCAACACTTTTGGTGGAGTAGAATGAAGCGTGATATTGTTGATTTTATTGCCAAATGTCCAAACTGTCAACAAGTAAAGTATGAACACCAGAGGCCCGGAGGAACACTTCAGAGAATGTCCATTCCTGAATGGAAGTGGGAAAGGATTGCAATGGATTTCGTGGTTGGTCTTCCAAAGACATTGGGAAAGTTTGATTCTATTTGGGTAATTGTTGATAGGTTAACTAAGTCTGCTCACTTCATTCCGATCAAGGTGACTTACAATGCAGAGAAGTTAGCCAAACTTTACATCTCGGAAGTAGTGCGATTGCATGGGGTTCCACTCTCCATTATATCAGATAGGAGTACGTAGTTTACCTCTAAGTTTTGGAAAACATTGCATGCGGAATTGGGTACTAGGTTGGACCTTAGTACTGCGTTCCATCCTCAGACCGATTGTCAGTCTGAGAGAAAGATTCAAGTGTTGGAAGATATGCTTCGTGCATGTGTGATAGAGTTTGGTGGCCATTGGGATAGCTTCTTACCCTTAGTGGAGTTTTCATACAATAATAGCTATCACTCAAGTATTGATATGGCCCCATTTGAAGCATTGTATGGGAGGAGATGTAGGTCTCCCATTGGTTGGTTTGATGCATTCGAGGTTAGACCTTGGGGTACTGACCTTTTGAGGGATTCATTAGAGAAAGTGAAGTCTATTCAAGAAAAGCTTCTAGCGGCGCAAAGTAGGCAAAAAGAATATGCAGATCGAAAGGTTAGAGACTTAGAGTTCATGGAGGGTGAACAAGTCTTGTTGAAGGTTTCGCCCATGAAAGGGGTGATGCGGTTTGGTAAAAGAGGTAAACTAAGCCCAAGGTATATTGGTCCCTTTGAAGTACTTAAGCGCAAAGGGGAGGTGGCTTATGAGTTAGCCTTGCCTCCAGGGCTGTCCGGAATACATCCGGTGTTTCATGTGTCTATGTTTAAAAGATACCATGGGGATGAAAACTACATTATCCGTTGGGATTCAGTTTTGCTTGATGAGAATCTGTCCTATGAGGAGGAACCTGTTGCTATTCTAGATAGAGAAATTCGCAAGTTGAGATCAAGGGAGATTGCATCCATCAAAGTTCAATGGAAGAATCGACCCGTTGAAGAAGCCACTTGGGAGAAGGAGGCCGATATGCAAGAAAGATACCCACATCTGTTTACAGATTCAGGTACTCCTTTTCGCCCTTGTTTTCCTTCTTGTGATCGTTCGGGGACGAACGATGGGTAAATTGGTATCTATTGTAACGACCTGTTTAGTCGTTTTGAGCAGCAGATTTTATTTCTGGAAAACTGGCTGAGGCGACGGACCCCACGACGGACCGTCATGGGCAAGACGGACCGTCGAGGGTTCTCATTTTAAAACACTTAGAAATTCTGAAAATTGGGTACTGAAATCGACTCTCTGAACTTCGTAACGGAATGACAGGACGGACCGTCACAGGTGTGACGGACCGTCACAGGTGTGACGGACCGTCATAGACCCTTCAGAGAAATTGAGTCTCTGAAGTCTGTGACGGAGCAGCAGGACGGACTGTCGCAGTCACGACGGCCCGTCACAGGCTGCGTAATCCCAGGCGAGGTCGGATTTCTTTACACGATTTAAGGGACGTTTTGGACTATTCCTACTTCAATTATAAAGTTAGAGGGTTAATTTTAATAAGTCTAATTACTTGGGGGTTAAAAGAGGTAACCTTAAGTTAATTAATGGGTTATTATTGCCATCTTTCATTCTTAATTATATGTTAATTAGGGTAAGAGAAAGAGGGTTTGAATAAAGAAAAATAGAAAGAACAAGAGAGAGAGGGAGAATCGAACGAGGAAGAGAGAAACAAAGTTTAAGAAATTGCTTGCTTGATCACGAATCTTCGGTGGAGGTAGGTTATGGTTATTTTATGCTATTCGTAGTAAACTCTTAATAGAGAATAATATGTATTGGTAGTATTGTAAACCCTTCTATATGCTTAATTGTATGCTTGTATGAATGTGATTATGAAATTGTGATATAATAAGCATGATGAAGCTATTGAATCCTAAATCTTGAAAAGAAACCCTAATCTACTTTGTTAATGATGATGCCTTGGTATAAAAGAAGCTTGATGAACGAAAGTAGTGAGATTAGGGGATCGGGTGCCACGTTCCGGTACCAGGATAGTATATGAGGATCGGAGTGTCACGTTCCGACACCAGGATAGTATATGGATCGGGTGCCACGTTCCGGTACCAGGATAGTATATGAGGATCGGAGTGTCACGTTCCGACACCAGGATAATATATGGATCGGGTGCCACGTTCCGGTACCAGGATAGTATATGAGGATCGGAGTGTCACGTTCCGACACCAGGATAGTATATGGATCGGGTGCCACGTTCCGGTACCAGGATAGAATATGGATCGGGTGTCACGTTCCGACAACAGGATAGAATGAGGATCGGAGTATCACGTTCCGACACCAGGATAGTATATGAGGAGCGGAGTGTCACGTATCGACACGAGAGGAATAAAGATAATGAATCTTGAAAGATTCTAATGAACCTAATTCCCACATGAGTATGATGAGGAGGCGTGAGTCCTCATTGATGTGCTTGGTGTTGTGACCAAGGGTTATGGTAATTGTAAATGCTGCATGCTAAGGATATTAGTTGATTTTATGATATTACTTGGTACATACTGTTTTCTATTTTGAGTTGGCCGATGATATCTACTCGACTGCCGTGTTTTGTCTTGACCCTACTTTTATGTTTTCTTCTTGTTATTTGTGGAGTGCGACAAGCGTGCCGTCGTCTTCAACTCAGCGATAATTCTAGCCGATCTTCGTCACCGGATCTTCAGGGTGAGCTAATGCTTCTAGCTTGGACTGGATCTTCTTCCTCATGTCTTGATGCCTTGAAGTTTCGGCATGGACTAGCTTTTACTTGTTTTAGCTTTTAGAATACTCTTAGTTTAGTCATTTGATCATAGACGTTCTTGTTGTGATGACTTCCAGATTTTGGGGAATAATAGATGTTGAATTTTAATAGTTATTGAATTGATTTTTATTTATGAGTTTAAGACTTCCGCATTACTTTCTGTTGATATACATTGAAATGTTAAGGTTTAGATTGGTTGGTTCGCTCACATAGGAGGGTAAGTGTGGGTGCCAGTCGCGGCCCGATTTTGGGTCGTGACAAAACTAAAATTTAATTGATTAGCGATTTAAAAAACTTATGTTTAGTATGTTTTAGTCTTTTTAATACATTATCTGGATTAAAAATTGTCTTTAAAATAACATAATATGCTTATTAATTCGAATTACTAAAATTTATTACTAAGATAATATATGAATATTATTTAGAGTTATAATACAAAAATAATGAAGAAGAGCGATAAAATATATTATCAGATAACATAAGAAAAAAAAACAATAATATGTACAGAAAAAGAAAAAGAACGATGAAGAAAAAAATGATTAAAAAAAAAGAAACAACAGTGTGATAAAAAGAGGTAATAAAACAAAATGTTAAAACAAGAAATATTTAAACGAAAAAACAAAATAAAAATAAAGAAAAGATAAAAAGACAAATAAATAGAATGTTTTTTCTTTCGAATTTTTTTTATATAAAATCACTAAAAATGTAAAAATAAAAAAAATTGAAAACACACAAAAAATATACAAGAAAAAAATACGTGCAGAAAAAAAGAAGAAAAAAACGTGAAAAAATGAAAAAAAAAATAGCGAAGTAGAATGAAAATAAAAGTAAAAATATAAAACTAATAAAACAAAAGGTAAAAAGTAAAAAAAAAAAAAGAACGTAAAAAAAAGAAGTAACAAAAATTATTTTTTTAAAAAAGAAGAAGAAGAAAGCAAAATCCTTAAAATAATAATAAAATAAAAAATGAAATATAAAAAAAATGTAAAAAGAGAAATAGAGTTGTTGCACAGAAACAAAAAAAAAAAACAATATATATATATTAAAAATTAAAACAAAAAAAAAGGTGCAAAAAATAATAATAAAAGGAAAAATTTCTTTTTTTTAAAAAAAATATTCCTAATCTATTTAGGATTTCTTGATATAACTAACTTTAAATCTTATAAAATTTTATTTTCTTATTTTAAATTCAAAATAAATAAATAAATACATAACCTAAATTAACTTGAACTCTAAATATCTCCTTCCTACACAAACTCTATTTCTTAGAAACTAGATATCAATTTATATTCTATTTATAATAACATTAAAAAATGAAAACATACAAATATAAGCAGAAAAAGTAGATGGATGTTCAAGTTTAAAATTAATGGACGCACAACAAAAAAAATAAAAAAATAAGACCATTTAAAATAAATAAGCAGTTTCAAATAAGTTTTGAATAAATCTGAGGGTAAATAACAATTTTATTATTAAGTTAAATAATACAATATTCAAAAATTAAGTCAAGTCATATCAAAGTTAATAATGCGACCGTGCTAGAACCACGAGACTCGAGGGTTGCCTAACACTTTCCCCTCGGTTAACAGAATTTCTTATCCGTATTTCTTTTTCGCAGACCAATAGAAAATAGTCACATTTCCTTTTGATTAAGGATTTAAATAAGGTGACTTGGAACACCATAAATCAATTCCAAGTGGTGACTCCGAAGAATAATTATTATCCCTTTTCAAAATGTCACCTTAATTGGTAAAACTCCTTTTCTTTCAAAACAATTTAAAATCACAATTCTTGGAGGAAAAAAAAGGACCGTGACAGATGACGACTCCACTGGGTAAAACCAGAATTCGAGCTTATAATATTGACTTATGTATGACTATTATTTATTTATTTACGTTTTTGGATATTGTATTTATTGTCTTAATGTGCTAATTGTCTATTTATTTTTATTTTAATATTATTTGAACGGTATACAAATTGTTTTCTTGCACACAATTATGAGTATTCATTAATATAGTTATGGGAATCGCGACTGCGCATCCCACTTTTGTAAAGATAGCCAGTGGATCTTCGGTCCATGATAAAGGATATTTAGTCACACCTTTTTAGGATGGGGAGCACCATGCACAAAGTCGGAAAGCGCTGCTACCGATACATGGCTACTCTCTGACTTGAGTTGTCCGCTCGTTTTACAGCTAGTCTAATACATTTCTCCATCAAGTTTAACCTTGGTAGAACTGAAATCGGATATGGTTATCCTTAAAAGATTTCAATTATTTGAATCATTTATATTTTGACTTAATGAGACTCGACATATGATCAAATTCATTTGTGTTAAATACCCTAATTTTATTTAATAACCTAAATTATTTCATATGTTATACGAAAATGTATTTATATAAACCAAATCTATGGTGACCAATGAAATGCAAGAGAAACTTTTTTCTTCTAAACAAAAATTACAACGGAAGAAAAGTTCTTCTTTTATTATGTATAGTTTACAAAAAGAAACTTGAAAAGTTTTTATATCACCCTAAGTGACGAATATAGTTGCGTTTGCTAATAATTTTTTTAAGCAATTGTTTAATCTAAATGAACTACGCACACCTGATTCTCACCTTGATGAGATACGTAGGCAACCTTCCTTGGGTTCGATGATTCTTATTTAAGAATTAAAAGATTCAAAAATTATCTTAATTATTATTTAAAAATTAAAAATGAAATAATGTGTATATAAAGAATTTGTTCTTAAGAAAACATATTTTTACTTATATTTCGGAACTATCTTTGACCTGATTCTTGCTTTGACAAGATACGTAGTGAACCTTATTGTGAGGTTCAGTCCATCTGAGAAAAAATCTAACAAATTCTCGTCACATAATTGGGGCAAAAAAATAGATTTTTTTTACTTGGTTGGTAACAACATGCTTAGGATTATGAATAAGAAAAATAATAACGTGTTAAACTATTTGGCAAGACAGATCAAATTTGTTCTGACCTATAGACTTCTATTGACATCTCTCAATATATTTATATAATAGTTGAGAAATTATCTTTTTTAAAGTTATGGATAAAATAAATTTGACATTATTGTTTCAAATACATTGTGTGGTGAACTTTAGATATAAAATTCAAAGTCATGATTTTGTTGACCTAGAACTTAACCCAAATGTTGGTTGAGACGAAATTTTGAGCATCATTTAACTTGAGAAAGGATTATATGTTTTCTTTGATTCGATTGTGTCTTTCAATCCTACCAAATGACATGTTATTCATAGAACTCCCATTTCGAGCCTGGAAGTTTTTTATTTGAATAACCACATTTTAGCATATATACCTTTTGAGTGTATAAATGCATTAATCCCTTTATATCACCTCCTTGAGCGCACTATAAAATAATTATATAACACCAAAGACCTAAGTTGGATAACAAAGTGAAAAGATCAAGTATGTCAAAAAAAAAAAAGATAGAATGAAAAAAATGAAAAAATCCAAACAAAAAGGAGGGGGAATCAAAAAAGGAAGAGAAAAAATAAATGAGAAGTAGTTTACAAGAAAACAAAGGTCACAATGCCAAAATGAAAAAAAAATATCAAAAGCATTGTGCAAATTCTAAGGAGGAAATAGTCACTTTATCTCGAATGAATATCCTACCTTTCCCTAAAACTACATTACAAACCAATGACAAGTCTTATTTGATCTCATTTTTTATGTTCTCATATTAGTGATGCTTACACGAGGGCCAAGCATATGGTATCTCAATCTCATGCATTGAACATCTTTTTGAGTGTGAGTGACATTCAAAAATGTCCTACGATCTAAATTATTATATTGTGTGAAGTAGGACTTTCATATGTTGTGAGTGCATTTGAAACATGAGGATACGAATAATTTTGTCCCTAAATTTTGGCAAGATAAATTGATCTTGTAATTACTTAATCATATTTGAGATACAATTTGAAATTATATAAATTACTCAAAGTTGACCTCAAATTTGTTTGGAAGTAGTTGAATGTGGTTCATATGCATAATACTAATTGTTGGTACCAACTAAAGTCAAGACATTATCAAACGTTAACTATTCTTTTTTTTTATTATTTTTTTCATTATATTTCTAAAAATAAATCAAGAAAAAGAAAAATATTTTCTTATTATTGAACTACGTTCGACCTGAATCCTAAAAGGATATGTAGGAAGCCCTTCATTGAGGTTCGGTCTAACTCACTAAAATAATAATCATGTTATTTAAAATCTCCAAGGGTTAAACATGACAATGTAGCCTATAGTATGTTACAAAAAAAATAAAAAAAAAATGAGAGGGTCTAATGAATGAAAAACTCTCACGAGAACCATAAGACAATAGTAAAATGATAAGAATGTCTACTTGGTAAAAAATCACGAACGATACCATTGATAAAATAATGACATTTTGTCTTTGCATGAGCACAATCAATATAGAAATAAAGTTATAGACTGAAATGGCTATAAAGAAAAATGTGCAAGTAATTCGATAGACACAAACGCCGCGATGGTAAATTTTTGAATTCTTGTATCTAATATAATATGAAAAAAATAATAACAATAAAAAGGATTATTTTTTTAATAAAATTAGGGCATTTTATTTTATTTTTAGATTGGTCAATGTACCAATAAAAATAAAATAAAATAAAATAATAATAATAATAATATAAGTAAAAAAATAACCCGTTGTTGCATATAGGGCGCAATAACCCCTATTTGATTTTTGTGCCTTCACAGGGCACAATAACCTCTGGTTGCATATAAGGAACAATAACCCTTATCCTACTTTTCATGTCTTCACAGGGCACAAACCCCAGGTTGCATATAGGCACAATAACCCCTTTCCTAATTCTCAGGCCTTCACAGGGCACGATAACCCCTAGTTGCATATAGGGCACAATAACCCCTATTTTATTTTTCATGTCTTTTCAGGGCACAATAACCCCTGGTTGCATATAGGGAACAATAACCCCCTATCCTATTTTTCATGTCTTCTCAGGGCACAAAAACCCTTGGTTGCATAGGCACAATAACCTCTATTTTAATTTTTTAATATCTTCACAGTTCACAATAATCTCTGGTTGCATATAGGGCACAATAACCCCTATCTTATTTTCATTTCTTCAGAGGGCACCACAAACCCTGGTTGTATATATGACACAATAAACCCTATCTTATTTTTCATGCCATCACAGGGCACAATAACTCCTGGTTGCATATAGGGCACAATAACCCCTATTCGATTTTTCATGTTTTCACAGGGCACAATAACCCCTAGTTGCATATAGGGCACTATAACCCCAATTTTATTTTTCATGTTTTCACAGGGCACAATAACCCCTAGTTGCATATAAGGCATAATAACCCCTATTTTATTTTTCATGTCTTCACTGGGCACAATAACCCCTGGTTGCATATAGCGCACAATAACCCCTATTTTATTTTTCATGTCTTCACAGGGCACAATAACCTTTGGTTGCATATAGGGTACAATAACCCCTATTTTATTTTTTCATTTCTTCACAGGGCACAATAATCCCTTGTTCTATATAGGCACAATAACCCCTATTTTATTTTTGATGTCTTTACAGAGCACAATAACCCCTGGTTGCATATAGGGCACAATAACCCCTATTTTATTTTCATGTCTTCACAGGGCACAATAACCCCTATTCTATTTTTCGTGTTCTCATAGGGCACAATAACCTCTAGTTACATATAGGGCTCTATAACCCCTATTTTATTTTTCATGTCTTCATATGACACAATAACCCCTGGTTTCATATAGGGCACAATAACCCCTATTTTATTTTTAATGTCTTCAAAGGGCACAATAACCCATGATTTCATATAGGGCACAATAATCCCTATATATTTTCATGTCTTTACAACGCACAATAATCCCTTTTTCCATATAGGGTACAATAACCCCTATTTTATTTTCTATGTCTTCACATGGTACAATAACCAATGGTTGTATATAGGGCATAATATTCCTTATTTATTTTCATGTCTTCACAGGGTACAATAACCTCTGGTTGCATATAGGGCACAATAACCCTTATTTCATTTTCATGTCTTCACAGGACACAATAACCCCTGGTCGCATATAAGGTACAAAACACCCTTTTATTTATTTTCACAATTTAAAATTAGCTACAAAAATATTATTTTTATGCTTAGTATAGATTTTATAGCTTTCATCAATAACTCACAAAATTTTCCTAGTGCGAACTAACTAGGAAATTTTGTTTCGTTTTGTTTGTTTTGTTTTATGATCTATGTAGTACACAAATTTATAGTTTAAGAATAAAGATTCATTTTTTCAAGAAAATAAGTATTCAAGAATATCCTGCAGAAGAACGTCAACGGCTGAAGTCAATGAAGTTTCAAGTCAAATAACCAGATCAAAGTTCGAAATCAATGAACCTACCAAAGAGGTTGAAGCGATAATCGAGAATTCAAATTGAAGACTCAACACTATTAGAGTAGATATGATTTCATATATTTCATTCTGCATTTTGGTTTTTTATGTAATAGCTTGAGCTACGAACCGAAATCTCGATAAAACCTCACTTGACTACATGGCTCATTGGAACTACGTGTGACTCCTTATCATCAACTCAGGATAGGTAGTTTTTCAAAAGTTAGGACGCCGTCATACCTCTTCTCTTTTTTTTCCCACATTTTGGCATAAATGTTTCAGTCAAAAATTAGTCACATTGTTCATGTATTTGCATGAAAACTATTCATGTTTTCAAGTAAAGAGGGGCATACTGTGAACACCTAATTTTTTACCAAAACTAAATATTTTACACCAATTTGAAAAGAATTATATCTAAAATAAAATAAAAATAATAATAATACAAATTATAAGATCAGTTATAGTTTAATAATAATAATTTGAAAAAAATAAGTTATTTGTTAATTCTATCTTGTCTAATAATAATAATAATAGAAAATATTATGAAAGAGTATAGAAAAAGAAAAGAAATGAGTCCTAATAATTTCAATTTTTTTTACCTTATCCTAACTACTCCCAACTTTCTAACTTATTTTTGTAAAAATCATCATCCAATCTATTTATTTTTATTTTTATTTCTTTTTGCACGATTCTTTTTTGTTTGTTTACACTATTTTTTTTGTTGTTAATTTGCTATTATTATTATTATTATTATTATTATTTATTATTATTATTATTATTATTATTTATTTTATTTTTATATATCTCAACCCCTATTTTCTCAACTAATATTCAAATTTAATCCTAATCCCACTCTACTACGTTCCTTTCAATTAGCAACAGAATCTTACCCAAAACTAATATAAAAATATACGCTCACTAATAGAAAAAAAAGGAGGAAAAGAGAAATATAGGGAGACAGATTGAAATACACAGAGAAAAAAAAGATAAAAAAAAAGCAAAAAGAAGAAATGTGAGTTATTCTTTTGAAAATTAGGTTAGAGTTAGATATTCTACTCGTGGTTTCAAATTCGTGGATAACAGCTTATTTTTGTGGTATCAAATTTCACAGCGAGGTAACTATAAATTCTCGCGTGATTTAAATAATATTACTTGTATGAAAATTTGATTCCAATAGTATGAAATTCTTCAAATCACATGTATTATATTTATTATTGTTATGTTATTATTATTGTGATTATTATGCTTTTTAGATGCAATTTGTAATTTATATCAATTCATGATATTGAATTGTGAAATTTGAATAGATTAGCATATCTATTCCTCTAGTTTTCAATTGAGAAGATTTTGTTGAATTTATTGTAGACTTTTTAGATTAGGATATAAACTAAAATTTAATTGATTAGCAATTTAAAAAAACTTATATTTAATATATTTTAGTCTTTTTAATACATTATTTGGATTAAAAATTGTCTTTAGAATAACATAAGATGCTTATCTAATTTGAATTACTAAAATTTAATATTAAGATAATATATGAATATAATTTAGAGTTATAATAAAAAAAAAAATGAAGAAGGGTGATGAAAAAAATGAGATAACATAAGAAAACAACAACAACAATGATATGTACAGAAAAAGAAATAGAACGATGAAGAAAAAAATGATTTTAAAAAAACGAAATAAAAGTGTGACAAAAAAGGTAATAAAACAGAATGTTAAAACAAGAAATATTTAAACAAAAAAAAAACAGAATAAAAACAAAGAAAAGATAAAATACAAATAAATAAAATGTTTTTTATTTCAAAAAATAAATATAAAATGACTAAAAACGTAAAAAATAAAAAAATTAAAAAAAACAACAAAAATATACAAGAAAAAATAAGTGCAGAAAAAAGAAAAAAACGTGAAAAATCAAAAAAGAAGAAGAAGAGAGAAGTAGAATGAAAATAAAAATAAAAATATAAAACTAATAAACAAAAGATAGAAATTAAAAAAAAACGAAAAAGAACGTAAAAAAAGAAGAAGAAGTAACAAAAATTGTTTTTTCAAAAAAGGAGAATAAAGAAAAATCTGTAAAATAATGATATAAAAAAATAAAAAAAAAATATAAAAAGAGAATCATAGTTGTTACACAGAAAACAATAAATTATATATATATATATATATATATATATATATATATATATATATATATATATATATATAACCCAAAAACAAACGTGCCAAAAAAATAATAAAATATATTTTTTAAAAAAATATCCCTAATCTGTTTAGGATTTCTTGATAAAACTAACTTCAAATTTTATAAAATTTTAATTCCGTATTTTAAATCTAAATAAATAAATATATAATCATAAATTAACTTGAACTCTAAATATCTCCTTCCTACACAAATTCTAATTCTTAGAAAATAGATACCAATACATTATCTATAATAACATTAAAAAACACAAACATACAAATATAAGCAGAAAAAAATACGGATATTCAAGTTTAAAATTAATGGACGCACAACAAACAAAATAAAATAAATAAGACCATTTAAAATAAATAAGTCAGTTTCAAATAAGTTTAGAATAAATCTGAGGGTAAATAACAATTTTATAATTAAGTTAAATAATACAATATCGAAAAATTAAGTCAAGTCATACCAAAGTTAATAAAGCGACTGTGCCAGAACCACGGGACTCGAGGGTTGCCTAACACTTTCCCCTCGGTCAACAGAATTCCTTATCCGAATTTCTAGTTCGCACACCAATAAAAGATAGACTCACATTTCCTTTTGATTAGAGATTTAAATAAAGTGACTTAGAACACCAAAACTCAATTCCAAGTGGCAAATTCGAATAATAATTATTAGCCCTTTTTAAAATGTCACCTTAATTGAAAAAACTCTTTTTCTTTCAAAACAATTTAAAATCAAAATTATTGGAGGAAAATAAAAGGGGCGCGACAAGTTGGTAAACACCCAAAGATGTTATTACAAAATTTTGAAATATGGCCCTGAAAATTTCATTGGTATATTTACCAACTAATTTTTAGTTAGTATATCGTTAGTTATCTTATTAACGAATTGAAAAGGAGTTAGTAAAATTTTCTTCATTTTTCGATTCATACATTGGTAATTGGTTGGTAATTTAGTTACAAAAATTTTGTGTTCGTAATTTGCGAATAAATTTTAATTACTTTCTTTAATTTTTTTTTGGTTTTCCATCTGGTGTTTGGTACCCACATTGGAGCCCGACTAAATCTGCATTCACACTGAAAAGTCCCACATTGAGTGGTAAAGCACTCCCTAGCAAAGATGATTATGTATTTATGTGAAATCGAACCTGAGACCTCTTGGTTAAAGATGCAGGATTATTTACCACTACACTACAAACCTTGTTTGTCATAAATTTTAAATACTTTAGTATGATTATTTATTTTTCTAATAAATTTACTAATTGATTGTTAGTTGATCGGTATTATATCATTCAAGTTCAATGTTAGCTTAGTAATTGATTGACAATATGTTCAAAATATTATTAACTGAATGATAATTCAATAATAGAATATTTATTAATTTATTGCATTTTAAAATCTAAGAACACGAATATATATCCAAAAATATTAATCAATTTTATAAATCATATTTGAATGAAACAATGCAGAATATATGATAACAAGTAAAATTAATCTCAATATGACACATAGTATTATATCAAAAAATTTAATTAGAGCATGTTTACCAAAAATATTAACCAAGTCTAAATTTTGGCCAAAAGTTAAAACGCCTAACAACACAAACTGAAATGGAAGTCTCAAAACCTGAACAACCATCTTGTTATATATAAAAATGACCTTTCGAAGCTAATCGAACTGACAAAATTTTCATCAGAGCACGTTTGCAAAAAATACTATGCAAAATTAAATTTTTACCAAAAGTTAAAAGTTAAATCGCCTAATGGTACAAACAGAACAGGAAAACCTCAAAATCCAAATCAGTTATCCTATAAAACGAAAAATGACCTTCTATAGCTAACCGCGCTGACGAAATTCAAATTTGAATATGTTGCCCAAAAAAATTGACCTAATTCAAATTTTAGCCAAAAGTTAAAAGCTAAAACGCTTAACGACACAAACTAAAAATAAGCCTCAAATCCCAAATCAACCATCCTATGAGATCAAAACTGAACTTATATGGCTAACTACGGTGACAAAATTTCAATTCGAGCACAATTACCAAAAATATTGACTAAAGTGAAATTTTGGTCAAAATTTAAGAGCTGAATGTCTAACGACATAAACTAAAAATGGAAGCCTCAAAATCCGAACCCTCTATCTTATTACATAAAAAATGACTTTTCGCATCTAACTGATCTTATCTGGGTACGTTATCAAATATATTAACCAAAGTTAAATTCTTACCAAAATTTATATGTTAAAATACCCTAACGGCACACATTAAAAATGAAAAGTCTCAAAACTCAAATCAACCATACTACTAGATAAAAATGACCTTTGGAGTTAATTATGCTAACGAAATTCTCATCTGAGCATGTTCACAAAAATATCGACCAAAGTCAAATTTTGGCCTAAACATAAAATTTAAAACACCTAACGGCACAAACAAAAAGAAAAGCCTCAAAACAGGAATCAACCTTCCCATAGATAAAAAATGACCTTTCAAAGCTAATGACACTGACGGAGTTTTAATCTGAGCACGTTTACCAAAAATATTGAACAAACAAGTTTTGGTTAAAATTTAAAAATTAAAATGCCTAATGACACAAACTAAATATGAAAGCCTCAATACTAGACACTGATTTACCAAAAATTAAATTAAATTGATAATTTATCAACTATTAAAATATAAGTTAGTAATTAATAATTTACCAATAAATTTTATCAGAGTTGGTAATAGTTACTATTCAACTAGACATTCATATGTAATATTACCAACTAATAATTAATATGTTTGTAAATTTTACCAATGGATTAGTGACCGGTTGGTATATTACCAACTATTTTAATGATGTTAGTAATTTACTAACTACAATCTTTAATCGTCGGCAAAATTTTCAACTAATTTGATATTGGTTGACAAGTTTACCAACAAATTACATTTAGTTACTAATTTACCAACTTATTTATATTTGGTTGGTATATTTTAGTAACACAATCTTGTCGTTGGTAAATGTTTGGTTAGTAATTCATTGGTAATATTTCAATAAATTACATAAATAATTTTTGTCATATTTATCAATCGATATATATTTCGTTGGTAATATTACCAACAAAAGGTGTACGTTCGTAATATTTTTGTTGGTAACCATTGATAGAAAGTTAATATGACGCCATTTTTATCCGCCGTATTTACCTACTAAAATACTTAGTTAGTAAGATTTATATTGGTAATCTGTTAGAATTTCGTTGTTAAGTTTTAAAATATTATTCGATTAGAAATATGTTGGTAATTTATTAGTAGAATACTAACCAACTTAAGTTGTTAGTGAAATTTGTTGGCACTTTGAGGTTTTTTTGTATTGAAAGAGCTAATGCCACTACATAAACACTTAGATCTAGAAGGTATGTTTCTCCTTGACCATTCTAATACTCCATATGAATGTGAACATAAAGAAACTAAAGAATGAATGTAGAATATGATATTTCAGAAGGTCACTATTAGCTGTGTGGAAATAAAATTTTGACAATGATTAATTTGATAGCCATACTTGTTGAAATTACTATCCATAAATGTGAAAATTGGTAGCCATATTTATGGAAGTAGGTAGCCAAAGTATAGTAGAGTTTGACAGCCAATTTTTTGTGGAAATTGGCTTCCACATTATGTCATTATGATGTAACCAAGTGTTCAAAAAACTCTATAAATAGAGTAGTAATTGAACACTTGAAGGCACATAAAAATTAGAGAAACAATAGAGTGTAGAGAGAGTAATCCACAAACTACTTCTTACTTTGTGAGAAAATAGTGCAGAAGTAATATTATTGTGAGTTGTAAGAAATAAAAGAGTGTTGAGTAATAGTTTTTTGACACTACTAAGTTTTTCATAAATATTATTGTATTACTTATTTGTGTATCATATTTATCCATTTTAATATTTGGTGTTGTTGTTACTCTCTTCTTATTGCTATTTAGTTTGGACATTATCCTAGGTGTGATTATCATTTTGTCCAACAACGTGGTATCATAGCCATGACAAATAATAGTCTGTTGTACTTTCAATACCTATGTATCACAAAAGAAAATTATGAAAAATGGTGTCTACGAATGAAAGCTGTTCTTTACTTTCAAGATGTTTGGAATATTGTAGACATAGGTATACAAAACCAGCAAATGAGGAAACTTTGCCCTCAAATGAAAAGGAAGTTTTGTTAGAGACAAGAAATAAAGATCAATAAGCCCTCACTCTTATCCATGAATGTTTGGATGATGGCATGTTTGAGAAGGTGACTGATGCAACCACCTCAAAAAAAGCGTGGGTGATTTTACGAAATTCTTTCCAAAGAGTTGATAAAGTAAAGAAGATAAAACTTCAAACTCTAAGAGCTGATTTTGAAGTTTTAAAAATGAAAAAATCCGAATCCATTTTGGATTTCTGTTCAAGATTGATGACTATTGTAAATCAACTAAGAAGATACAGGAACGAAGTCGATGATGTGCGTGCCATAGAAAAGATCCTTCGTTCTTTAATACCTAATTTGATTATGTGGTGTGTGCTACTAAGGAATTTAAGGATCTAGATTTTATGATGGTAGAACAATTGAAAGGTTCTTTAATGGCCCATGAAGAGAAAATGAAAAGGAGAAAATAAGAGCCACTAGAGCAACTTCTTAAAACTCATGCATCCGGATTTGGAAGTGACAAAAGTTACAAAGGAAATGGACAATGACGAGGCCATGAAGGTCGTAGAGTTTGAGGAAGAGGAAGAAGTTATAACAATCATTTCAACAATGAAGATAAAGGTCACCCGTCATTTAGAGGTCCTGGCTGTGGTCATCGAGGAGGTAGAGGACGTGGAACCTATCAAGGTACAAATGAAATGAGGTATGTCAAATCTCAAAATTAAGTGTTATAATTGTCATAAAATTGGACATTACTCTTGGGAATGTCGTAATAATATTGAAAAGAAAGTTAATCTTGTTGACAACAACAAAGATGAAGATGAGTCAACAGTATTATGGACACTCAAAGAAGAAGATAAAGATGATTGAAACTCATGGTACCTTGATAATGTAGCAAGCAATAATATGTGTGGCCACAAAGATAAATTTGTGGAGATAAAGAAGACGGTGAAAGGCAATGTGTCATTTGGAGATACATCAAAGATCAGATTGAAGATATAGGTACAATTCTGATATCGTGTAAAGATAGTGGTCATAATTTGATTACTAATATTTATTATGTGCCAAAACTGAAAAGTAATATTTTAAGTTTGGGTCAAATTCTTGAAAAAGAATATAATATTCATATGAAATATATGCATCTTTGTCTTAGAGATTCAAGTTGCAATTTAATTGCTAAAGATCATATGGCGAAGAATAGGTTGTTTTCTTTGAATCTTCAAACTATCGATGCAAAGTGTTTGAAGGCCAATGTGAAAGATGATTCATGGTGTTGGCATACGAGATTTGGGCACTTGAACTTTGAAGCGCTCAAATCAATGAGAGACAAGAACATGGTTGATGGAATACTGTCAATCAACCGTTCAAATCAATTGTCTGAAACTTGTGTTCTTGGAAAACATGGAAGGAGGAGTTTCCAAAGGAGACTACATCAAGAACAAGTAAGCCACTTAAACTTGTAAACACTGATGTTGTGGTCCAATCGGTCCACCTTCTTTTGATAAAAGAAAATACTTCTTGCTCTTTATTGATGATTTCAGTAGAACGACTTGGATATACTTCTTGAAGCAAAAATCTGAAGTTTTTGTTGCATTCAAAAATTTCAAAGCACTTGCAGAAAAAGAATATAAAATAAAAGCATTAAGGTTCGATAGAGGAGGCGAATTGACTTAAAAAGAATTTAATGACTTTTGTCAATGTCATGGAATTCTTCGCCCTCTAACAGTACCTTACTCGCCCCAACAAAATGGAGTTGCAGAAAGAAAGAATAGAACAACTCTTAATATGACTAGGCGTATGTTGAAGGCGAAACATCTATCAAAAGACTTTTGAGCCGAGGATGTTTCTTGTGCAATTTATTTGAGAAACAGGTATCCAACAAAAAATGTACGAGATCAAACACCTCAAGAAGCATGGAGCGGAAGAAAGCCAAGTGTTAAGCACTTGAGAATATTTGGGATCATAGCATATGCTCATGTTCCACATCAAGGGAGAGCTAAACTTGATAATCGTAGTGTCAAGTACGTGTTTGTTGGCTATGACACGAGTTCAAAAGGCTACAAATTGTATAATCCAAGCAATAACAAGGTGGTGATGTGTAAGACCTCGGAAATGAATTAGGTGAACTAGATCCTAACGTGTTGGTTATGATGGCTTAAGGTCCTAAATAGGTCTATTATATAGTATTGAGGCAGTGTCTAAGAGTTTAGGTGCACTAGAAGTCAAACCTCAAGATCAAGACGTTCGACGACTAAGTCACCTATGTGCCTCATATGTAATTTTATGTGGTTCATAAGGTTATAAGGTCTTCAAATGATTTATTATAGTGTATATAGGCAGTGTGTCAAGTTTCGTGAAGTTTGGAGGTCAAACATCCATGATGTTCGAAAGATGTGCCTTGAAACGACCTTGTGTGTCTAAGTATGTTTCGTCGAGTTTTATGTTTTCGTCTTCGATGAAATTCATTTGAGAGGTCCTAAAATTGTATAAGATCATGTTTGTGTTGGAAACGTCGGGGAAATCATCCCAAAGGACCAACCAAGGGTCCTTGAGGAAGGACACAAAATAGGTGCCAAGGCTGCCCAAGACAGCCCAAACCACGGAGGTAGTCGACGCCCGGTGGCTCAATCGACGCCCCGTTGGTAGGGTCTCATTGCTTGGAACTTAGACTGGGAGATAATATACTCATTTTGAGTCTCTGAACTCAACGAGAGAAGGACAGGATGGTCCGTTTGAGGACAAACGATCCGTCGACTGCCCAGCCGTCGATGGGTCTGTGTTATGTGCAACTTCACTATAAGTTGAGGGGTGAACTTGTAAATTTACCCCACTTCCAAATAGAAGGTTTGGCGGTTCATAAGATTTCTTTTGAGTATTTTAAATGTGTATATAAGTATTAAACACATTGAAGACTTCCTTCTTCCAAATCAAAACCCCAAAATCCCTTAGAAATTCCCTAAGACTCCATTGAAGTTCAAAATCAAAGAAGAGCTTGGCGTGACAAATTAAGTGTAGATTCTTCATCAAAGTGAAGAATTAGATTTACAAAGGTATGTATTTTTAATCTTGAAACTCTCTTCATCAAGGAGCCCAACTCTCAAGATATTTTCTAAAGTTTTCAAAGTTAAATTGTCCAATTTCATGATTCTACAATGAGTTCTTGCATGAATTGTTTTTTATCGTTTATTATGGATTAAATTGTTATTTTGTTGATGATTTTAACCTAAGTTACCTATGAACCCATGAATTGGATGGACCCTAGTTTTTGACTAAGTTATACGTTACTTGATATTGACCTAATGCTGGTGAATTATGGTGTAGTTTTCTATGGGCTATCTAATGTAATAATTGTATTCAATTGATATCTAGATTGTATTAGATTGATGAAGTTACATTGAATTGACCTAGTTCATTGATTATTATGATTTTTATGTTAATTTGATGTTCATGGACATTGGTAAGGGCCTTATGTTATTGCATTGGATGATTTAGCATCGAATTGAGGTGTTGAGGATGGAGTGGTGGTACGCTTACCTATTTTCTATATTTTGTTATTGTTTATACTTCAATTATGTTGTGATTGGTATGGTCCACTTATGGTGGCATCGTTATGTGCTTTACTTGCAATTGACGTGGCCTTGTCGGCATTACTTTATGTATTATGATGATCATGGTATTGTCGGAAACTACTTGAAGTAATGTGGATATTTGTATAGTTGATTATATGAAGTATGATGATATCTATCTACATGTTAAGTAATGTGAAAGTATGTGTGTTCTACTGATGTTAGGTAGGTGATCATGTTACACTATGAATGTGGCTTTGTGTGTATAGTCTTAGGGTTGATGTATGTCATTCCTACTTGACTAAATGAGTCTATGATGGTCATAATTATGTTGATATTATAGTATATAGGATGTCTTGAATATGTTAAGGGTTGTTTCTCTGTGCTTCTAGAATGACATGTATTATGAGTTAAAGGTAAAGTATGTGATGTCTTGTCTTGGTTGACTTGTGTCCCTTACTTGATGTAGATATGAATATAAATATGTGACGTCTTGACTTAGGATGTTAAAGTTCTTAGTATTGTATGTATGAATGAAATGAGACCCTAAATGATGTTAAGAGAGTCTTTTACGTGAAACCTTAAACCTAGTGGTAAGGTTGTAAATGTTGAAGTCGTAAGACGTTATGATATCCTTCAAAGTAAAGGAATGATAGACTTAAGGTTAATTGGATGGAAATTCATCATATTATCCTTAGGAAAGTCATCATGAGCTTCTGTTTGCCATTGTGAGGTATCCCTAGTGGACTTTTCTTTGGTAGGGTAAATGTGATTGGGTTATGAACTTGTTATGAAACCCTTTAATGTGAACCTAATGTGTGAATTAATCTATGAGAAAGAAGGGTAGCACTGAGTGAGTATGGTAAGGGAAGTATTTCTAGTTAAAGAGTGAGACTAGATTACAAAGCATGCCCTTCATAGTCCTTAACCATGTGCCTACATGGGACGTGTCTAAGTTTTACCATTGGCAAGTAGAACAACCTCATCGGAGTAGGATAGAATTTTGGATTTCATGCTTTTATATCATGGTTTATGTCGGTTATTGTCTATTCTCATCATATGTAATACCTATTAGCATTAGAGAAGTTCTATGAGGTATAGGTGGAGGTATGGGACACTATCTAGACATTGCACAATAGGCTTTGAAGCTATTACTTGGAGTTCGTAGGTCTTGTACAAGACCATTACTTGAATGTCCTTTATATGATGTATGAGTATCTTAATGAACTAATGAACTAATGAATTATGTTATAAAGTATGTAAATTAATGAGTACCTAATCTAAAGTGACTTAAGGATTCCTTAGCTAAAGTGTGAAGAGGGAATAAGGGATGACTCTTCATGTCTTATCTTTGGAATTCTTGAAGATGACTCTAGTTAGGTAAGTTGGTTGATTTTGTGGACATGATCTAAGCCTTAGGTATCCTTAAGGATTACTTAGGTAATCTTGAAGAGGTCAATCATGGACGTTATCTTCTTGATTTACTTAAGTAGGTCTTTTGATAGCTTTTTGAAGAAGAATGTCATATTATCTATATGTTGATACACTTGGTGAGAATGATTCTATCCTAGGTAGTCTATAGGATCTCTTGAGTGTGTGTGTAAGGGATTGTATGGGCGGTCGTTTCAAAACTCACTCAAGTGAGACTTATAGTCACCTTTGGTAGAAGAATCTTACATTGATGCTTTGATGTCTTGTAAATGGGTATGTGACTCATTATAAGAAGTCTTGAGGATCATTTAGGCATGATTAGAGAGGTTGTATGGGCGGTCTCTCTTTGTGTTGCTTAAGTGGGTCTAAGGATAACTTTAAGTGGGATGATTACGTACTAGAAGGTGTCTAAGGTGATGACAAGTAACTTCCCTGTACAGTGAAGTGACTTCACTGTAACAGTGTAGGAAGTTACTGTAAAATGACTCTAAAATTATGATATTTGCTTTAAATGTTATCTATATGTTTCTAAGTTGTTAAATGTTGTTCTTATGATTATAATATTATTTTTAAATAAAAGATGCATATTTCCTATAAATGTTCGTTTTCATGATTTTGATGCATTATGCCATACTTAGTACATGTGATTGTACTAATCCATGCTTTTATCTATCTCTATACTTCTTGGTAGGTGAGGAGCTTTTGGGAAGTGAAGACTTGTCCCGTAGCATCGTTTAAGATAAGTTGAAGTATGTCCTCAATTGACTCGAGGGCATATATGTCTTTTGTGTTTCCATTTGAAGTATTGTAATACACTAAGTATTTCTATATTAGTATTTTGTATGGTCCGTGTCCCAAGTATTTTTGTGTCTTAAGATGATGAGATTGAGACTTAGTATTTCCTATGAATTTATATGAAAGAGATTTTTAAAGACTATGTTATGTTTTGCACTATGTTTATGCGGTGAATGATATGTAAGGGCTTGTACAAGATCTCCAAGAGGTCAAGTACGCCGGTTGCAATCCGAAATTACCCCTTACTTCTAGGGTGTGGTTTCGAGATGTGACATGGTGATTCGTGATGTTGAATTCAATGAAGAAGCATCATGAAATTGGGAGGCTCGGAAGAAAAAACATATGATTTTCTTCATAATTCGGAGATGAAGAACAACAGGAGACCATGACAGCTGCACAGGATGCAACCCCGCCTCCTTCATCTGAAAATATTGCATCTTCCATCTTCTCAAGAGTTCAAGTGAAAGACCACATAGGATGCGGATCATTCAAGAACTCTATGATGACACATAAGAAATTACTAATTTTGATTTTGTGTTTTCTCTTTGCTGATAGTGAACCAATGAATTTTGATGAAGCTGTTACTGACAAAAGGTGGAGACAAGCTATGGAGGATGATATCCAGTCAATAGAAAAGAACAACACTTGGGAGTTAACAACTGCTCCCAAGGACCATCAAGAAATTAGAGTCAAATGGGTATGCGAGACGAAGAAAAATGCCCATGGAGAAGTAGAAAGATACAAGGCAACACTTGTGGCTAAAGTTTACAAACAAAGGCATGGCATGAATTATGAGGAAGTCTATGCTCATGTTGCCCGCATGGAGACAATCCGTCTATTGATCTCTTTAGCGGCGCAAATGAAGTGGAAGATCCATCAACTAGATGTTAAATCAGAATTCTTGAATGGATATCTTGAAGAAGAAGTCTATGTTGAGCAACCATTGGATTTGTGGTTAAAAATCATGTAGATAAGGTGTTGAGGTTGAAGAAAGCCTTATATGGATTGAACCAAACTCCACGAGCTTGGAGTAGTTGCATTGACAAATACTTTCAAGACAATGGGTTTACTCATTGTCTCCATGAATATGCTCTTTACATTAAAGTTCATACTAATGGAAATATTCTGATTGTTTGTGTTTATGTTAATGATCTCATTCTAACGGATAACAACCTAGTTTTATTTGAAGCTATCAAGAAAGCTCTTGAGTTTGAGATGACGGACATAGGGATCATGCCATATTACTTGGGCCTAGAAGTGAAGCAAATGGAGGAAGACATCTTCATATCTCAAGAAAGCTATAAAAAGGAGATTTTTGAAGAAGTTCAACATGTTTGATTGCAACCCTGTGAACACCCTAATGGAAAGTGGAACAAAATTTTCAAAGATTGACGATGGAGAAAAAGTGGATTCCACTTTGTTCAAGAGTCTCATAGGAAGTCTGAGGTACTTGACATGTACGAGACCAAATATACTCTTTGCAGTTGGAGTAGTAAGTCGCTTCATGGAAGCTCCTACCTCCACTCACTTGAATGTCGCTAAAAGAATTCTTCGCTACCTAAAAGTACAATCGACCTTGAGCTATTTTACTCTTCTTGTGATGATTTTAATCTTGTGGGAATTGTGATAGTGATTATGCAGGAGATATTGATGATAGAAAAAGCACATCTGATTTTGTATTTTTCTTGGGTGATTGTGTTATTTGTTGGAGTTCAAAGAAACAATCAATTGTTTCTCTCTCGACTTGTGAAGCTGAATATGTGACAGCGACATCATGTATGTGTCATGCTATTTGGTTGAGAAGATTGTCGAAGGAACTCAATTTGCCACAAATTGAAGCCACAATGATTTGTGTTGATAACAAATCTGCACAAGCACTAACAAAGAATCAGGCGTATCATGATCGAAGAAAGCACAAGGTATCACTTTATCCGAGAATGCATTGCAAAGAAAGAGGTAGAGCTCACGTATGTGAAATCTCATGATCAAGTTGCGGATATCTTTACAAATCCTCTCAAGTTTGAAGATTTTTAGAGATTGAGATCAAGCCTTGGAGTAAAGAACAAAAATCAAAATTAGGGGAGAGATTTGTGGAAATAAAATCTTGGCAACAATTAATTTGGCAGTCATACTTGTTGAAATTACTATCCACAAATGTGAAAATTGGTAGAAACCAATGTGAAAATTAATAGCCACATTTGTGGAAGTAGGTAGTCAAAGTTTGGTAGAGTTTGACAACCCTTTTTTTGTGGAAATTGGCTACCACATTATGTCATTATTGATGTAATCAAGTCTTCAAAAACCCTATAAATAGAGTAATAATTGAACACTTGAAGACACATCAAAAATAGAGAAGCAATAGAGAGTAATTCACAAACTACTTTTTAGTTTGTGAGAAAATAGTGTGGAAGTAATATTATTGTGAGTTGTAAGAAATAAAAGAGTGTTGAGTAGTTTTCTTTTGACACTATCAAGTTTTTCATCGATATTATTATATTACTTATTCGGATATCATATTTACCCATTTTAATATTTTGTGTTGTTACTCTCTTCCTATTGCTATTTAGTCTGGAGATTATCCTGGATGCGATTATTATTTTGTCCAACAAACTTAACTGTTGACTTATGTCACCTAGCTACCTCCAATCATATTGTGCGCTGTATAATTTTGATATTTTTGGTATTCTGAGATTAGGAACTTTACTCTGCTTTAGCTGAATAATGGCCATTTTGCCTTTGTGGTAATTAATTCTTGCAAACTTTTAAATATTTGATTTGTACTTGTAAAACTAACAACATTATATTGTTAGCTAAAAAATCTGCAAGCTTGTTTTCGTCCATGAATATGTGTTTAATCTCCACATTGTTAGGCTCTAAAATGATCTTAAGACCGCTGACTTGTACTAAAATCGGCCAAGAAACTTGTCACACTCTATCTAAGACTTTCTTAGTGATAAGAGAAAAATTAGCGGGAAAATATGCAATAAATCAAACCGACTCCAAAAAGCTCTCATCACTTATGCCTCTAGTGTAAAGCTTAAGTTTACCTTCCTTGTCTTTGTAAAGATGAAGTCCCTATAATAATTTCAAATAGAACTAACACTCAACATATGATTGAATGCCCCATCTGAGTTACATTTAAGTTCTCCTTCACCTAGGAAACTAGAGGCTTATAGTACCATCACAAACATTGTCCAACCCAAGGATATTATAGTATTCTTGGACATTCTTCTTTTTCATATTAGCCAAATATGAAAGACTAGTATATAACGCTAAACAAAGGTTTATGCTTAGCAACACAATCACTTTTCCACCATTTATCCAATGTTTGTTTGATTCGAACTAATGAACTCTGTACACCAGCAAATATACTCCATAGATCCTTAGAAATAGGACATTTCATAAGCGAATATCAAGAGTTAGTAACTATTATCTATACCAGTATGTATCCTTTGAAACAAATTCTCCAGAGTAAAAAAGTTATTTCTAAAAGGAATTTCTTTTTTAAACCAGCACATAATATTCTCTTTTTTTTTCTGAAGATCTCCCATGCACTCACTCTTAACAGAGAATTTATCATTATATATGATTAGGCATCTATGAGCTTGATGGCTAACCTATATATTTAGTGCACATATTATCTATCAAAGTGTAGTTCCAACCATCATCCTCGTTAAATTGTTTTAACCTTTTCAAAGTTCTCATCAATGTCATGAGATAATATAGGTAACCAATAGTTCAGACAACCTAATTATGATATCATATACTAGAATGACTAGTTTTGATTTCCCACCAAATCATCTGGTCCTTATCATCCCTTGCTCGTAGCATTTGCTTCCACACTTGAGAAAAAAGGGAATATATTATAATATCTGAGGTATTTTATCTTTTATTGAATAACAACTGACTTTTGTTCGCTATTAATATTGTAATTTTTTTTAATCAGCTAAAAACCTTTGATTCATATTAAAAGATTCTATCGTTGACAAAATTATATCATTTACTATTTTCACTCAAATTATTCAGTAAAAATAATTTCACATGGCAAAAATTAAAATTAACATATCAAATTGTCTGTTGGCTTAGGAATATCAAAATTGAACTGAAATTAATAATTTCAACAGGAAAAATTACTAATTTATCGATAATGGGTTATTGATTTAACATTTTTTGTAACCATTTTGATTTCTTTTTATATCTAGTTATTGAATCATAATGACCCGAGATTCGTTGTTAGCTGATTAATAGATTATATTTATACCATTTAGTTCGTATATTCCTTGACATAGGGTTAAGTTTCATATTTCTTTTAGGGTTGTCTCAAAATTTGATTATTCTATAAGATGCTAGCATTTGTTTTTGGATAAGATGCAAAGGAGTAGATCAGGCTTTCGAGGCATACTAGCGGGGCTTGACTTTGTCTGTCAACAAATGTACATGATGTTTTAAGTTTGTCTCCTTGTTTTAAGCAGATTTTAATAAAATAAAATTAATGTGAAATCTTAACAGTTAAATTGATAAGTGAATCGATAACAATTAGTAATCAATATATCACTAATTAATATCTAAATTATTCTATAACAAATTAACACATTTATAAATCGATAATTAATAATCGATAAGTCAAACTAATAAACTTGAAAATCAAATCAAATGGAAGCCTTGTATGCATGCCAACTTGGAAATTCTCCAACAAATTGGCAAGAAGCAATTAATGTGAGACGCAACATTTAGAAATTTTCCATCAATTTGGCAAGAAGCAATTGATGTGAGGGGCAACATTTGGAAATTGTCCAAGGAATCTGACAAGGAGCAATGATGAAAAAAATATGAGATTTATAGGAAACATAGTGGGAAAACATTTTACTGAAAAAATGTGAGTTTTGTGGGATATTTAGTGGAAAAACGGTGAGCTTAGTGGGAAAAAAAGTCTCATGAATTTTTAGTTTTCTCGGTATGAGTTTAGTTTATTTGTACCCATGTTATTTTATTAATGATGAATAATTTATGAAAAAAATAAAAATCTTCACATTTAGGTAAAATTTTCTCAAATGTTATGAAGCAATATAAAACAAGAAGAAGAATAAAGCAGGGAGAAGAAAAGACTTATTTTCTTGAATGATTTAAAAATTTATACAACTGATTTACAATGAAGGATAATCTTTTTTTTACAAGTGGAAAATTGACTTGATCTGCAAGTAGGATTTCTAACTTTCCTCTAATAGACTCCATATGATAGACATTTACTATAATTTAGATTATAACACTATTTGATAGATTATATGCCTCGTTTAAACCACACAATGGGGAAAAATTTAGTGAAGGAAAAATAGTATACATACCATTTTGTATGCTTCATTAAAAAACATACAAGAATAAACTAATGGAACAAATCTTGTGAGGAAAAAATGGTACATTGCGTATTACCACCCCCCCTCCTCCCCCAAAAAAACCCCAATGTGAACATCAGTTCAAAAACTTAAATTTTCTTGTTCTAATCTTGTGGCACAATCTTCTCGAAAGTTTTAGTTGACAGAGACTTGACAAATAGGTCAACTATGTATTACTTGAACAAACCTGTTGTGATATCACCATTTTTGGAGCTTATGTATTTAGAAAAGTTTTGACGAAATGTGTTTCCTTCTATCTTCTTTTATAAATTTTCCCTTTAGGATCAACGAATTCTGCAAGGTCCTCACTTCAATTTCTGTAAGCAAACGATTTGTTGCCTTTCGGAAATTCTTTAAGAGTTCAATTCAACTTTTAACTTCCATAACAATATTTGTATATGATTCATGCATTTTGAATTGATTTTATCCTTATGAAGATTACAAATAAGTTTTCCAAAATCTTGGGTGGATATGACTAGGGGTGTCAAAAAAGAACCAATCATAGGTAACCCGCCCAGAGATTTAAGGGTTAGACTCAAGATAATTTGGATTGAGTTTAATCTCAACCCAATCAAGCTTAACCTATTTGAAGAGAATTCTTAATTGAGCCTAATTCAATCTCAAATTTAAACCCTCTTTAAAACTTTTTACTAAGATATGTTCCTACATTGATGTTGCCATGATAGGCAAGTATCTTTACCTCATTCCTTAAGATTTTGTTTTAACTTGAGGCACTGAATCCTCTACAGCCTCTGAATTTACTCTTGTGTAATTCGGTCTGAGCATCATGTTCCCTCAGTTATTCTTGCATTTAAGCATATTCGGATGCCCTTAGAACTCAATTCAGTTAGATATCAATTTCTAGTAATTAGTGGTGGGGATTGCAACCTCTCCCATCCATACTCAGCTTCTTTAGAATTCATTCAAAGAAAAGAGTTCCTAAGGGGAGATAATTTAACACCTCAATTCTCAAAATGGAGAAAATCCTACTTATCAGAAAAAATTTGGTTCTAGAACCATTGCAACAACCCACGGACCGTAGGTAAAACCATCGACTGTATGTGGGGTTCCATCGCTAAGTCCCAAATGATGATGGTGTTTGATCCCACGCATGGTCGACCAATACGGTCCGTGGTTGGACTTACGGAGCGTAGGTGAGGGTCAGTAGCAAATTGGAGGGACACGGTTGTTATGTCAACTTCAGAAAGTCATGTCTTTAAGAAAAAATGAATTAGATGGCCAATAACCTCTACAATTAAAGATAATTGAACCCTTTTTCTAACACCATGAGTTTGCTAAAATTCCATCTCGCAGTAAAAAGTTAAGCTTATTTTAGTGAAGCCCTGTTAGGCATACCACGAACCACGACCATAGTTGACGATTGGTAGTCCAAACGACGGTCTGTTGGTCCCTTTATGGATGACCTTTATCATATTTTAAGTAAGTCTCATCAATTTCTTTTTCCTATGTGTTGTGCCCTTAAACTATGTCGTTTAATGCCTAAACTGGGTCGTTTTACTCAGTCTAAGCCTAATAACTTAGTAAGACTTATCCAAAACTCTAATTTTCCAAATATCACCCAAACATAGAGAAAAAAAGAGAGGAAAAAGTCGACCAAACCTCCCTTGAAAGAATTAAATGAGTGTTTTCAGAGGCTAAACTTTCGAATTCATTTTGGGCTGAAGTACTTAACATTGTTGTTTATGTTATCAATTTGTCTCCTGCTATAGTTTTAGATTATGATGTTGCGAACAGAGTTTGGTTTGCTAAGGATTTTTTATGATCACTTGGAAGTGTTTGGGTGTAAAGCTTGTGTGCATGTTTCAATAGGTGAGATGTCAAAGTTGGATGTTAAAAGAAAGCGTTGCATCTTCATAGGTTATGGTAAAAATGAGCTGAGTATCGCTTTTATGATCCAATTGATAAGATAAATTTGTAATGTTGTGTTCTTTGAAGATCAAACTATTAAAGATATTGACAAGACTAAGAAACTACATTATCAGATTAATGAGATCTTAGTTGATGTTGATCCAATTCCAATTATTGATACATCTTTTGTACATGAAGGAACCCACAGATAATGACTCAATCTATAGATGTTCCTATTGATGATGTTGTGGTTGATCATCAAACAACTCGTGTTGATATGACCACTTTGGGTGTCTAGAAACTCTTGTATAAGATCCACTAAAGAGAAGCTCAACTCAAAACGTTATCCTCCTAATGAGTATATTATTTTAACTGACATGGGAGAACCTGAAGGTTATGATGAAGTCATGCTTGATAGTCATAGATATAGGTCGTAGAAGCCATGAAAGATGAGATGAAGTCACTTCACGAGAATGACACATATGAGCTGGTGGAGTTACCTAGTGGTAGGATAGCTTTAAAAAATAAATGGATCTTCAAATTAAATCAAGATCATCACACATCTACACCTATAAAGAAGGTTAGGTGATTTGTAAAAAGGTTCTAGAGAAAGAATGGGAATTTACTTTGATGAAATTTTTTCTCCTGTTGTAAAATGTCCCCTATTAGTATGGTTCTAGGCTTAGTTGCAAGTCTAGATTCTGAGGTCGAGAAGATGGATGTCAAGGATGATTTTTCCATGGTGACTTAGAAGAGGAGATCAACATGGAGCAAGATTAGGGGAACCATGTTTACAAGTTGTGAACGAGTTTGTATGGCTTAAAATAAGCTCTAAGGCAATAATACTTGAAGTTTGAATCTGTCATTGAAAAAAAAGGGATACAAGAAAACTTATTCACATCATTGTGTGTTCTTTCAGAAGTTTTCTGATGATGTTTCATTATCCTACTACTTTATGTGGATAATATGCTGATTGTTGGAAAAAATAAATCTAGAGTTGCAGTCCTTAAGAAGGAGTTGAGAAAATTTTTCGCAATGAAGAACTCGGGGCCAACAAAGAAGATCTTAGGCATATAAATTCATCGAGATAGACATAAGAATGAGTTACCGATATCCAGAAGAAATATATTAAGAAAGTACTCAAGAGGTTCAAGATGATAGAGGAAAAAGTGGTTAGTACACCTCTTGATAAACACTTCAAGTTGAGTATGATCCAGAGTCCATATACTAATGAAGAGAAGAATGATATTTCATATTTTCCATATTCTTCTCTGGTTAGTACTTTTATGTATGCAATGGTTTGCACTAGAACAAATATTGCACATACTGTTGGTACTATTAGCATATTTATTTCCAATCTTGGAAATGAACTTTGGGTATCATCAATAAAGACAATTAAAAACGAATTAAGAGAATTCTAAAACATCCTATTAATAAGGTCATGAAAGTCGCCAGGGCATTAATTAGGCCAAAGGACATAACTAGGAACTCATAATGACCATATCTTGTTCGAAAAACTGTTTTAGGAATGTCAACTCCTCTAACTCTGAGTTGGTGATACCCAGACCTCAAGTCAATCTTTAAAAACTAACTCACCCCTTGGAGTTGATCAAACAAATCATCAATTCTAGGGATAGGATACTTATTCTTTATAGTGACCTTGTTTAATTGTAGGTAGTCAATACATATTCTAAGAGACCCATCTTTATTTTCCACAAATAATATTGGAGCGCCCTATGAAGATACACTTTGTTGTATAAAAACCTTGTATAACAAATCATTGAGTTGACCCTTTAATTCCTTCAACCCGGCTGGAAACATCCGATAAGGAGGAATTGATATGGGTTGAGTATCTGGTAATAGATCTATAATGAAATTTTCACGACCTATATGTACACCCTAGAAGTTAGGGTACTTGAACTCTCGGAGGTCTTGTACAATCCTCTTAGACATCTATCATTGCATATATATAAAAAGTACACGAAATCAAAACTTTTCTTTCAAAACATTGTGCAAAAGCCATTTCATAAAACGTCTAACATATGTCTCATAAACCATCTATGACATAACGAGTAGTCTTGGGTCACAACCCATAAAAGTCTAAAAACATAAAAAGACATAAAAAACAACATACTAGTGATGTCTTTGGATGCTATGAGGATTTATAAATCTTCTTTCCTTGGAAGCCTTGGAAACTCTACCCTTGAAAGAAAATCAATATCCTTAAGACCCTACATGGATAATATGCAGGCAATATGCATTAGTATAATGTGTACTAAGTATGGAACTATCACACCAAACATAAGATATCTCAAAGGGTTAGTCAAAAGAGGCATAATCATAAGAGATAAACACATAACATTACATATACATCACAAGAATACTAAAGAATCTCAAAACATATAAGAGTACATACTTACTTACTTGTCCTTCTTACACAAGTGAACCACATCACAAGTTACCTCCAAGTATACTAGTGCAAGGCTAATGTAGGATCCCATACTACTACCAAAGCTAAGTACATCTCTTTGGTCATTCTTGATCATAATCCACTTTAACAATTAAAACCTTAGTTCATCATGTCATATGAGCACTATGCCCCTAAGCCAACTCAAAACATACTTGTGTAATGCATGTGAAGCATCCCATTCTACCTCACACACTAGCATATCTTGAAGTCACCCTATCTTGTTTTATTAAGTCTCTAGTAGCCTTACTTCATACGAAAGAGTACTACACTCTTATGATTCCCTCAAAACTTGCTTGTGCATTGTTGATGAGGCAACCATACTACTCCATATACTAAGCCTATCTTGAAGTCTTCATTAACATGTTCATCCTCCATAGATTTACCATCTCTTAACTTCATTTATTAAGTTCCTCTCATCTTTGGTCTACTTTACTAGGAAAGACAACTCTAATCCAATCCTATATTCAATCTCTTCTTCTTTAATGACCCTAGGTTATACCTTGTGCAATGCACTTATGATGCCCCATAACACCATTCATGCAAGATACTACTTTTGGATTCTTTTCTATTATTACTTAATACTTTGGAGACTATACCAATCTTCATATTTTGAACACTATGAGATACTTCTTTTAAGCATGTCTAAGTTCTGTAATCATATGGATCCTACGAGATACCTTTTAAGGTATATCTTGATCCCTTAATAATCATGAACACTATGAGATACCCCTTTGATATGTCTAAGTTAATTCACACACTTTGAACACTACAAGATACCCCTTGGGCATGCCTAAGTTCATTCATTGCTTATGAACACTACGAGATGCTTCTCAAGCATGTCTAAGTTCATAGGATATGAATATCTCTACTAGGATACCTTGACTCTACTACGTGAAGGATTCCTGCCTTATGAGACCTATTTGGATAGTTATCATTACTACTAGGTGTGTCTATCCTTTCTACTTGGAGTCCGGACCCTTGCTAGACTATCCGTCCCACTATGCATATCCAATTGGAGTCAAGCATATACTCCAATGTTTACTTGTCAAGCCTTTCTCAACCTTCTCTCATGGAGGGATGTTGTTGACACACAATTTTTCGAGCTTTCGCGATAATAATAATTAACGAGCTTCTTAATTCAGAACGATTGAAATAGTTAGATTTTATTGAGGCTAAAAGGGTTTTCAAGTTGTTCTAAGTCAATCTCATCGCCTCTTTATAATTTTTAGCTGATATATGTGTTTTACATAATTATGTATGCTATTAGTATGTTTCATAAATATTTGAAAATCTATTCAAAAATGTTGTTAATTAAACGCTTGGTAAATTATTGTAGTTGTGTAATAGTCTATTCCCTTTTGAATTATTTAGCTTACATTTAAATTACCTATTTTATTTCGTTATGATTGAAAAGCTAGAAAATTAGTAACCTTAATTCACCTTACTTTGGTTCCAAGACGGATTTACAAATTGGTTCGATCCGGCTATAATTGACATTCCAATTTCATTTGCAATTGTAGCCCTCTCTTCACCTTATTTTGAACCTAATTCATAAGAAAGTTTTGGGGCCCAATTTTTTTTTCATTCCTATTGTTTCTGACCCACCTAAACTATTTTTCCCCAACATATCCAATCCCATTCTTAATTTATTTTTTAATTGCCCCAGCCCACTTCTAGCCGCAAGACCCATCTTCTTCCCTCTCAAGAAAAGAAACCTTGAGCGTGCAGCAGCTGCCAAACGAAAGAAATGCAACGACCAAATTGTCTTCACAGCGTTTCACTCGGTCGCGCATGAATGACTTCCACGCGTCTTGCTTTTTTTCCAAGGCCAGAAGCTAGCCAACGGCGTCAAAAGTACAACCCTTTCTGCATCTCTTTCATCTCGTGCAGCAGAGCAGTGCCGTTCTAAAAGCCTGCACATTTGTCCTTGCTCGTGTGGATGGATGCCACGTCGAGTGCAAGGACAAATAGGTTTGAATCCGAGTCGTTCGGTGCTCCTGTCGTCCGGATTTTCAGAGATTTTGGGTGAAATTGGGTACCCAAAACCAGCTTTCTTCAGTCCTTGGAGAGGATTTTAAAATTTTGGGATCAGATTCTATTTGTCAATTTTGACCTTTTCCCTCCATTCTGAAAAACCCTAAGTTCTGACCCTATATATATTCTCTTCTATACACTATAGTAGGAGGAATTTTTTTAGGGGAGAGAAATTTTTGGAGAAGAAAATTTTGAAAAAGGGAAGCGTAAAATAGAACAGAAAAAGGGGGAGATTGGTTTTCTTTTCGTTTGTCTTTGAAAATCTTCAAGATGGGTTCCTGTTGGGAAATTCTCAAAGAAAGACGATGATATAAACATTGTTGTAAGCTATACAGAAATTTCTCTCTTTTAGTTATTTTGCATTTGATGTTCGTGTTCAGTATTCTGTTGGTGAAATCTCCCTTGCTTCGTTTATGTCCTTGTTGGTTACCCATTAAAAGGTGAATGACTCTAATCATTTTATTTCTCTTGTTTTCTAGCCGACGTTCAAGTTAAAGGTGTGAATAACATGATCTTTGATTGCTCCTACATGATGCGATTGAATCCTTGTGGTGGTTTTGATCTTTATTTTTCATAAGAATGAATACCGTGTGTTTGGACTCTTGGTTAGCACAATTCTCATTTGACTCATCTTGTTATGCGACTATTTTGAATTTAGGATCTTCTCGGGAATCACATAATATTTTTCTTGATATTGGTCGTGTGAGCTCTATCATGTCTTTGTTTTGCGTTCATTTAAGATAAAGTAAGCAGTTTGGGCGATTTCTCTGTTTAAAATTACATTTTTTTCTTACTCACATTTGCGCTCTTATATGCTGATTTGTTCATGTCATGACTATGCTTTAATTAAAATTTCAGATTAATCTAAAGTTGGCCTAAGTATGGAGTATTTTGGTTAGATCTATGATTTATTTGCTCGACTCTAAATTTCTTTGTTGTTGTTATGTCATTTTTAGGGGAGGAATATATAAAAACACTTTGAATAAGTTAGTCTTGCTTCAAATCTTCCGGTCATATTTGATGTTGTGCTTAAACGAGTTTGGTTCCTCTCTTTAGGGCAGATATTCGCTGTTTTGGCTGCTTAGCTTTTGTCTATTTTTCAAAGATATTCATGCCAATTTGATTTCCTAGTCGAAAAAAGGTTTACATTCTGGTAGTTGAATCTGTAAATTTTTTTCGAATGACGTGTGACATTCTTCTTCTTCTTACTTTTTTTAAAACCTATAGGTTCGGCCGTGGTTTGTTTTTTGAGGTCATTTAAATAACATCTTCAATGATGACATCCCGTAATTTGATAAGATAATTTCCCGACTTTGACAATATTTTCGAGTAGTTTTCTTATTCATTTTTGTGGTTTGCTCATATTGTGTTTATCCCACGATAATTCATCAGATTATTTTTCAATGTGGGAAGCATGTTTGAGACTGCAAACAGGTAGAATCTAAGAGGGGCATTTGTTCATAAGTTATTTGACATATGATCACAGTGTCTAGTTCTACTCCTGGGTTTTTTGTATTGGTCTGAAGGACTCTTATGATTTAGTTTTCCTTTTTACAAGTTAGTAATATTTTTAATAAGGGAAATCAAACAAAACTTTGTTATTTATTTATTAATTTTTTTGATATTCTTTCTTTTTTTAATATCTTCTTACTGCAACCAATGACTAGTAGCCGACCAAGTTTAAATTGGTCCTTTATATTTTGTCATGGTTTTGTTGGGTGGGATCATTAGCCATTTGAATGCTCATTATTTCATCCATTTCATAAAATATGTTAGAATGTTTCTTATCATATTATTAATATGATCGTGTTCATCTTTGCATGTAAAATATGCCCGAGTTCGCCAAGAACACATTTTTTCCTTGCATTTCGAGAGAGACATAAAGGCTCAACTCCTCTTGTTCGAGTCAAGCTGTTCACATGATCGAAGTACAGGTCCCGAAGCGGAACGAATTGAATATCGGGATTCAAGAAGGTATAAAATTCATTTTATTTTTACGCTACATACTTTATTCTTTTCGGGCCTAAGCCCTTGTCACCTTTTCATTCACTTGTTATTATATAATAAGCTTAGGACATGTACAAAAGAAACGGGTTCAAATACCGGTCCAGACGAACATAAGCCGGGTTTGGGTCCAACCCAACTCTCTCCCTCTCTCTTTCTCTATCTTACATTATCACTATTTGCTTGTTATTATTTATCGTAAGTTTTAGGGTGGAAAACTTCAAATCCTCGCAAGAAGTCGTTATACTTTAACTATTTAAACTAAATTAATTAACTTTAATTGGACTTAAAAAATAATAAATATTGCAAGTCAAATTTCACTTAGATAGTAAATAATACTTCTTCATTTCCAACAAGCCTTAACTAATCTTTATCTCCAAAATAGAGTTTGACATTTTTAGCACAACAAGTTAGTTGCTGGAAAACCGTATTGACGAGTATTTTAGAGGCCGTAAAAACCTTCCTAAAATATTACTATGAATGCCCGAACCCTTTTAAAAGTTTTCACTAGATTTACCATTTAACTCTTTTGAAAACATTGGTTTTTCATAATTTTTCTAAAATTTAGGTGACGACTCTAAAAAAGTTGAAAACATATAAGTAATTTTTTTTTATATTTTCTGAAAAGAAAATGGAATGGAGTCTCTACTAGGGACTTGGAGGATTTTAACCTTAAAACTAAAATTATTTGGCTACGTGAAATAATTGTTTACTTGTTTGTTTATCGTATTATTTAAACTGTTGCACTATCATGACATCTTTCACCCGAACGACAAATAGTTGCATTAAGATAAAATAATTTATGCGGCTTACCATGACTTCTTTCAGAAAACACGCAAGTCTTTATTTGGAGTAAAAAAGGAGTAGTTGGCTTGCGGTCATCCAATGTCGTTTGTTAGCTTCACCTTGTCGTCTATCCGACTCGGGTAACCGTCACTTTTTAAACAATTCTAGTCACCCTTAGATAGAGCGAAACCAAAACCAAATCTAAGAATTAGCCTAAGATGGCTTAATACCCAAGGTATATTAAGTCCATTAGTTGAAACCGCCAAAATCATGTCCAAGGTCTCCGACCTCACGACATATAATTTTTCTTGACATTTGAATGATGTACATGTTGAAATCAAACGTGGGGTGAATAAACTTAACTGGGTTTTGTTTTGCAGGTATGAATCGCTTTCCAATATTCAACATGGTCATAGAAGCACCACCTCTACTCAAAATATGGTACAACGACCTTGACGGAGATCATTGAAGAACCCTCAACAAGTATGTGGGATCCCTGACCGAGTTGATCAACATGAATGGTTGGCCTGAGCTAATCGAAGTCCTCACAGATTATTGGGACAATGAGAAAATAGTCTTCCAATTTAAAACTGTGAAAATCACCTCGACAATCGAGGAAGTTCGGGACTTCATCGACACAGTAGGTACAAGGTTAGAAAGAAGAGTGAGAAAACAAGAGGACAATTGATCCCTAAGAAACTTTTGGTCGAAGAAATCACAGACTGGTTCAGGTTAGGAAGAGAATACACTTACTGGGACCAATAATCTAGTGTCTCATTTAGGGACCTCTACGTTAGATTCGGGTGCGCAAACATTTGTGTGAATTATAACAAAGAGTTCATAGTTACTTACAGGGAATGGAATCAAATATGAATTTTGGAATTTGCTATTGTGCTATTGGAAACAATGGTCTTTCCAAACTGACCGAGCTTGAGTATCAACACTTGAGTGATAATGCTTGCGCACACTTTTTTCAACGGGTTTAAGAATCAACGGTAAGTAAAGTACTATCCCGTTGCTTTTGTCATAATATCATACATATATCGTGGCTTAGGTAAAATGCAAAGAGGGACATCGCTACTTCCATGGATGCAACCTACTCCTTCAATGGTGGACTTGAGTCATCTATTAAAAGAGCATGGGACTCAGAAATTACATACCTTTGATAATAAGAACACTCTCAATGACTTGAATGATATGTTGTTTTGGGAAAATCTGGAGAATTGAAGGACTAGAAAGATGGACTCAAATTTTCTGAACTAAGGGAAGAAGATCTCTAATGGATGCTTGATCAATTCATCTCAAGGGAGGTCATCGTACGGGGCTACAGACAACTCATACTTCCACTACCAGGTATTTGAAGAATCAGTCGTTTCGCACCTTTCCGAGTCCTATGACAGTATGGGAGAAGGAAAGTCACGCCTCGAGAGGTGTACTATGGCGCCTATGTGTATTATATTCGGAATAACAGAGTGGACGACACTATATAAATGCTTAGGGAATGGAAAGGGGCCAAACGAATGAAGAAAGACACCGTATCCCCAGATCGGTTTGACACTGGGCATGACAGAACTTATAAATCTTGGTTGAAAAAGAACATACAAAGTATCTCCTCTCCAGTCTCAAACAGTTGTCGCAGTGAGGAAGACAAAGATACCAAAGTTGTGATCGAGTTAAGAGAGGTAAATTTCACATCTGGGTTTACCCTTAGATGTAACCGGCGTCGTCATCCTTTTTAAGGACTGAGACTAGCCTCTTAGTCTCAAGTCATTACATTCATAGGTTGAAAAATGCGGGAAAAATTTAAACTTTCATTACAACTACTTGGAGGTTTACATAGACCTCTATATACACATAATATATAATCGTATCGAGTATACATAGACCCTTCCTATAGGAAGTTTACATAGCCTTCTTCTTTTATTGCACATATACATATATAAGATAGAAGAATAGTCTCAAAGATTGTCTCATCTCATACCATCTAAAAGATTATCACAGTATCGGCATAGTCCTTAAACCAATCCAACAATACCACATATAGGTCATACAAAAGTATAATACTCAATTGAAAAGGAAAGAACATAAAGAGTCTTTAAGCTCATAACAAGTCCATAAGCTAGATAGTGGAATTGCCCTCGGAAGTTGAGGACCTACCCTACTTGAATGAAATGAAGAATCCAAGCATTCAACAATGTTGCCTTCCAAACTCTTCAACAACTGGAACCTAAAATGTTTGGGAAAAGGGAAGAAAATGGGGTTAGTACTCCACATGTACTAAGTATGAGACCTCATGAACATATACAATCAAAACTTGATAAATAGGGACTTTTAGTTAAAACATGTTGTTTTACCCTTTTAGAAACCTAATGCAAAGCCAAGCAAGTCATATCAACCAATCAAACCTGCTTACTATCTCAACAAGGATACGTATTTCAACATACTTGAGACCATGATTTACTACAACCTTATCATCAAGGAATAACATCACAATAATGAATAAGAGTCAATCATATTATAATAAGCAAGACAACTACTCATGAATCCTTATCAAGTCAACAAGTTCAATGACCAAGCGAAACGCCATAACTTCACTCAATCAGTTAGCCTCAATAAGAAACCATAACCAATGTCCAACTTCACATAACATAACATTCAGATTTACATTTTATCATATATTAACATTTAACCCAAAGCAATCTCATAAGTGAACTAATCAACATATAATACCAATAATGTGCCAAGATCATCATGTACACATCATATATCATCATAACATAAACATATATAAATACCTCCTCCTAAGATTTCCCTCAAGGCTAAGTAGTCCAATGTTTAGGTAGAGTCCCATACCCCTACCTAGACTAAGCTAGACCTCTTAGGTTATCCAAGTTAGAGTTCAAGTCCTTTAATTTGTTTTTTACCTTTTGGGAACATCTTGCCCTAATCGACATAGACCACATGAGCTAGTGTGGAATCCGGTGTTATAAAACCCTACATCGAAGAAGGTGGAATACTTGTCAAGGTAGTGCCAAAACATGAAACATACAACTGTGTGGATCCACTAGCTAGTATTCCTATGGGGGCAATATAGTTAAAGAACTAGGAGATATAGTTGGGACCCTCTTTACGCGCAATTTATTATAGTCTCCAATCTCAAGAGTACTGTAGTGTTCCTACATTCCCTATGCGGGAAGGAACACTCATCAATCTAGTTCACTCGGTGATAAGCTAGAGTCCCCTTTTGAAATGTCTTTAAGTTTTCAATTATCAATCATAGCTTAATTTAGGTCATAGGATCTAAACCTTGTATAATTATCATCATCAATAGCTCAATAAGAATTGTATGAGTATAAGTCCTTTCATCACAATTCATATAAGTGAGGTTAACACATTAGCATTTCATAGCATATCAAGGCACCTTGATAGTTTTCACCATCCTTATATCACATACACCTTAATAAACCTTACAACATAGTTAAGACATTTCAATTCAACATCATACCACCCTATCATCCTAGTATAAGGCATACTCCAATGTAACATCATGACTTAACCTCAATCAATCACAATTGAAAGTAAAGATAGAGATTCTAAGACTTACCAATTCTTCCTCATAGTTCATCATCAAGGTCTTACCATAAAACCATAACTCAACCCAATTTGGGGAGTAACATCATCACACAATGATAACCAACAACAAGGCCAATTGCATCTCTTTAACACAATTAAATACTAGACCATAGCTTAAGACAAGATACATAGGCTAATTTCATAATATACGTCATAACCTAAATCACATCTAAAGAACTAACATGATAGGCCTATAATTCATCTTATTTTAATTATATTAACACCATAGGATAGTAATCTAATCAATAAAAAAATCAATTGAATGATCACCATACAATATAGGTCAAGATCACAACCTAGGGTTAGGGATTGAGGAGCATATTCTTCAATTTAGACCAAAACCATCAACAATTACCATAAACAAGTTTAATTACATGTTAATCTATTCAATATAACCTAAAGAAATCAACAACAACTCAATCCATAACTTTAGTTTCGTAATTTGATGAAATCTATGAGAAAACTCAACTTTTAAAATCCATTTTGAAGGAACCCTTTAAGGAAAGAGTCTCAAAGGTGGAAAAGATCCCATACCGTAACGTTTCATGAATAATTGATGATGAATTCGTCCTTTCTAGCCCCCAAACCCTTATCCTTACTAGTCTACAATGGTGAGTTCAAGTAGAGAGAGAAAGAAGAGAGAAGGAAGAGAGTTTATGTTTTAGAGTTGTCATTAGTTTAATTGGGGTTCGGACTTCTATATGGGTTTTAAGTTAGTTAATTAGTCTATCCTTAATCCCTAAATAACCCATAAACCACCTAATTAATTAAATAAATTAATATAAAAATGTGTAGAAAACTCAACCCTTCACAGACGGAACCCCGTTGATGGTCCGTCTGTGAGTCTACTAAGATACCCCCCTCTCATCTTGAAATCCATTGATGAGTTCAGAGACTGTGCAAGCGATGGGCTTCCATGAATTGTTTAAGTGTGGGATGAGGGTGGCATCGATACCCCGTCGATCCACACACGGACCGTAGCCTACACCTTCGTTTGTAAGTTTTTGAGGCTGTGCGGGCGATGGGATTTAACCAACCAAATTAAGAATGGGAAAACGGTTGCATCGACGCCCCGTTGGTCCACACACGGGCCGTTCACTGCCTCGTCGATGCACAGTGCTTCAAGCAATGTTGCCTCAACCTTCAGGGGTCCTTCTTAAGGGCCCTTAGTCGGTCCTTGGGGAGTCATACCCGAATGTTTCGACCATTGAACAACTTAAACACCTATTAGATACCCTTCCACTAATTTTGTACATTTTCGACTCCTAAAAGTTAGTCAAATAGGCTAAGGCACACTAATGCCCCTTTTAACCAACTTCCCGGACGTTCTTCCACGTTTTGGTTCTTAGACTTCCTAAATGACCTATATTAAATATAATGGACTTAAAAACAGTACTTAGACCTTATGACACCTATATAAGGCTTTATGACACGTCTTGGTTTTTCAAGTGTTACATTATCCCCTCTAGGAACATTCGTCCCTGAATGACACTAAAATTCTTTTGAAGAAAGGAATAGACTCAAGACTAGCAGCCTAACCAATCAACAATATCAAATCAACATAAATAATGTCCTTTCAACAAGGCGATTTCAAAACTCATATTACCACACGTAAGGCTCAAATCATTTCATCATGAGGCATTTCCTTCTCACAACACATATGAGCTCAACATACATTACATGAGTCAATTAACACAAAGTTCAACTTAACAACATGCTACATATCATTTCATAAAGACTCACCACATCAAAGTGGACAACATAACTCAAAACAAGCAAAAAGCAAAATTTCAAGTCAAAAGCACCAATTTCACTTTAACTTCACTATGAAGTACTCAAAAATGCACATTTTGCAAAACTTTACCCAAAAATCAAGAAACTTTAATTTCTAGTCATATTTATTTTATTTAATAGAATGAATAACCTTAATTATCAAAAATATGAGGGTAACGAGACTTCATGTCGGCCTCGGCCTCCCATGTTGTACTCTCAATTAGATTATTCTTCCATAACACCTTTACGGAAACCACCTCTTTATTCCTCAACCTTTGGACTTGAAAATTTCCTCATAAGAGAGGCATCCTTGACCAAGACCCTTAATAGGAATAATGGACTTGAGATCACCGATACAATTTTTCAGTATAGAAACATCGAAAACCTAATGAACCGAAGCCAATTCACTAGGAAGTTTCAACCCATTGCAAGATTTCATAGGGACCTACATAATGAGGACTCAATTTCCCTTTCTTCCCAAATCTAACCACCCTTTCATTGGTGAAATTTTCAAATACACCTTATCACCTTCTTCAAACTCCAAATCCCTTCTCCTTTAATCGGCATAAGACTTTTGCTGACTATAGGGCGTTTGCAACTGGTTCCTTATGATGTGAACCTTTTACAAGGTCTTAAAAATCAACTCGGGACCAAGAAGCGATTTCTCACCCACTTCAAACCATCCAATATTAGACCTACACCTCCTACCATACAAGGCTTCACAGGGTGCCATGGAAATGGATGAATGTAAACTATATTTATTGTCAAACTCCACCAAAGCTAAATGTTTATCCCAATTCCCTTTAAAATAAATAATGCATGCCCTAAGCATATGTTCAAGGGTTGTATAGTACGCTCTGCTTGACCATCCGTTTGGGGATGAAAAGCGGTGCTCAACTTTTCTATAGTACCCAACCCATTTTAGAACCACCTCAAAAATCTAGATGTGAATTTTGCCTCCAATCCGATATGATAGATAAAAGAAGGCCATGACGGCACACAATTTCATCTAGGAAGATTCTTGCATAATCCTCTGCCGAATATGAAGACTTAGAGAATAAAACGAGCAAACTTATTCAATCGATCCACAACCACCCATATGGAATCATATGATTTTTGAGTCCGAGGTAAACCTACTACAAAGTCCATATTGATGTCTTCCCATTTCCAAGTAGGAATGTGGATCTCTTGTAGTAAGCCATCTATCTTTTGGTGTTCGGCCTTTACTTGTTGGAAATTTGGACACATAGTGATAAACTCCACTATGTCCCTTTTTAGACCTTCCCACCAATATATCTCCTTTAGGTCGTGGTACATTTTTGTTGAAACCGACTGAATTGAGTAGCAGGACCTATGGGCTTCTTCTAGGATCCTATCCCTCAACCCATCTACATCGGGAACACACAATCTCCCATGGTACCTTTAAACACCGTCCCCCGCCAAGTGGAATGAATCATTCAACTTGTCGAGAATTGATTCTTGCAACTCCATTAAGGCTAGATAAGGATGTTGTTTGGACTTCACCTCAACCACTAGAGATGACTCGGAACTATGATGAACTATAGCACCCCTATATGGAGAACTTTCCAACCTCACCCTTAACCTAGACAACTTATGTACTTCCATTGCTAGGTCCTTCTTGTCTTCATCAATGTGGGGTACACTACCCATAGTCATCGCCTTAGGTCATCCGCCACGACATTAGCTTTGCCGGGGTGATAGAGGACACTCATATTATAATCTTTCAACAACTCTAGCCACATTCTTTGTCGGAGATTCAACTCCTTTTGGGTAAACACATATTGTAGACTCTTATGGTCAGTAAAGACATCAATGTGAACCCCATACAAGTAATGCCTCCAAATTTTCAAAGCAAACACTACGGCTGCTAACACAAGGTAATGAGTGGGATAGTTTCTCTCATGTACCTTAAGTAGCCTAGAGGCACAGGCTATTACTTTCCCGTGTTGCATAAGCACTCACCCCAAACCCACTCGGGACACATCACAATACACAACAAAACCCTTTGTGCCCTCTGATAAAGTCAACACCAGAGTAGAAGTAAGCCTATGTTTCAACAATTGGAAACGTTTCTCACATGCCTCCGACCTCTCAAACTTCTTACTCTTTTAGGTCAAAGTAGTCAAAGGATATGGAATGGATGCAAAACCATCCACGACCTCTGATAATAACCCGCTAAACCCAAGAAACTCCTAATGTGGTTTGGAATCAAAGGTCTAGGCCAATTCTTCACCACCTCCGTTTTCCTTGGGTCTATCTCAACCCCCTCACTAGAGATGATGTGCCTAAGAAATGTCCTCGACCTCAACCAAAACTCACACTTACTATATTTGCATACAATTGATGTTCCTTAAGGGTTTGCAATACTACCCTCAAATGACCCATATGATCATCCTCATTCTTTTAATATGCCAAGATTTCATAAATGAAGACGATAACAAATACATGTAAGTAATTTCGGAACACCCTATTCATTAGGTCCATAAATGCCTCTGGAGCATTAATGAGATGAAAAGACATTACCAAGAACTCATAATGCCCATACCGAGTCTGAAAATCTGTCTTTAGTATATCCTCACCTCTCGCCCTAAGTTGGTGATACCCCGAGCTCAAGTCTATATTTGAAAAGTAGCTCGCCCCTTGGAATTGATCAAACAAATCATCAATCCGAGGGAGAGGGTACGTATTGTTAATGGTGACCTTGTTGAGTTGGTAGTGATCAATACACATTCTCAAGGACCCATCTTTCTTCTTTACAAACAAAACAGGAGCACTCCATGGAGAAATACTAGGCCTTATAAAACCTTTATCTAGAAAATCCTTGAGTTGAACCTTCAACTCTTTCAACTCGGCCGAAGCCATCCGATAAGAAGGAATTGATATGGGATTTGTATCCTATAGCAAATCAATGCCAAAGTTAATTTGCTGTTCGGGAGGAATACCGGAAAGGTAATTAGGAAAGACCTACAGAAACTCACTCACTACGGGGACCGACTCAATGGGAGGAACTTCGGAGTCTAGATCCTGGACTCTTAATATGTGATATAGACAACCCTTTGAGATAATTTTGAATGCTTTTAGACAAGAGATGATACGACCTCTAGAAATAGAATTTTCCCCTTTCCACTCAACAATGGGTTCATTAGGGAAGTTAAACTTCACCACCCTAGTCCTACAATAAATGGAGGCAAACACATGCATGCAATCAATCCATACCCGATATAACATCAAAATCAAGCATATCAAGTTCTACTAGATCAACATCAGAAACTCTGTTAGGCAACATTATCGGACAATTTCTATACACCCTTTTTTCAACAACCGACTCACCCACCGGAGTCGACACAATAAAAGATTAATGAAACATATCGGGTAAAATATCAAACGTTTTGGCTACTAGAGGTGTAACAAATTATACAGTAGCACAGGGATCAAGTAAGGCATATACATCAAAGGAAGACTTTCAACATATCGGTCACCACGTCGGGAGAAGTCTCTTGTTCACCCCTTGAGAAGAGAGCAAAGAAGCGGTTCATATATGGAGCATCACTAGAACCACTTGCTTGAGATTGACCACTACCCTTGTATTGACTCTTCAATTTTGGACAATCTCTCATCTTGTGACCACTCTTCCACAACTAAAGCAATTATGGGTTACCTTAAAGCAATCACCATAGTTCTTTTTACCACACTTTCCATAAGTTGGCTTCTCTGTTGGTGAATTAGTAAGTTTTCCCCTCTTGAATTTAGGGTTAGAAACCCTATCACCACTAGCTTTTTGGAACTTGGAAGGGACTTGATGAAACCCGCTTTTTAAATCTAGGCTTGTCTTGTATTTTAAACCTATTATTTGATGAACCTCTATCAAATGATCTTTCCCTCTTAGAATCTCTACTCTTTCTCTTAGACCTTGCCTCCTTACCCTTCTTTCATGCACCATAAGACAGGAAATGTTCATGTTGTCATGTAGGATGGACGAATGGAACTCCTCTTATAAGTCCTTCGACACCCGCGTCAAAAAATGGCTCATTTGGTCTGTAGGATAAAAAACCAAGGAAGGAGCATATTTGGAAAACTTAATGAATTCCAAAGAGTACTCATTGACACTCTTTCCTCCTTGGCGAAGGTTGATGAAATCCACCACGTTTTCCTCCCTCATCTCACTAGGAAAGAAACAATCTAGAAAAGCCGCCATAAAGATCTCCAAGGCCACCGGATCACCCCTCAATGGCCTATTATCCCTCCATTGCACATACCAAACTTGTTCTACGTCCTTGAGCTGATATGTGGACAACTCGAACTTCTCACTTGTGGATAACCTCATAGCCAAAAGTACATTAGAGACTTCATTGATGAATATTTTTGGGGTCTTCATCAACCTTAAACCCATAGAAAGTAGGAGGGTTCATTTGAGTGAAGTCCCTTAGACGGGAATCCATATTAGTGACTTATTGATGAGGACGGGTCACAACCTCCCGGTTGGCTTTGGATTGGACGGTAGCGGCTTGAGCCAATTGAATGAGGGCAACCCTTATATATCCATCCGTCAAGGGTGGAGGATTGATCAGATCTTGGTCAAAATTAACATCTTCTTCAAGTAGAGGGACTTGCTCACCATGGGGAGGGAGCTCCCGCTTTGCAATTTCCTCTTCAAGTCTTTGGGCTGCATATCTTCAAGTGTTCATGCTTCCTATAAGATCAACAGTAGGATTAGATGCAAAAACACACCATAAGTATACTCTAATGGCACGATATAAGATTTCCAAGAAAGAGAGTGATTCCTAAGCGTCATATAGATTCCTACTCATAAGTGTGGCGCGCTTCACAATTATGAATAAAAACCTACATAGATGTGGTAGAGAGAGAGAGAGACATAACTCGACGATATTCAACCTCATGCTCTGATACTAAGTTTGTCACATCTAGGTTTACACTCTAGATGTAACCGGCGTCATCGTCCTTTTTAAGGACTAAGACTAGACTCTTTGTCTCATGTCATTACATTCGTAGGTTGAAAAATCTTACAAAATTTAAAACTTTCATTACAACTACTTTGAGGTTTAGATAGACCTCTACATACACATAATATATAATTCGTATAAAGTATACATTGACCCTTCGTATAGAAAGGTTACACAACCTTCTACTTTTATTGCACATGCACATATAAAAGATAAAAGAATAGTCTCAAAGATTGTCTCATCTCATACCATCTAAACTATTATCACAATATGGGCATAGCCATTACATCAATCTAACAAGACAAGATACAGGTCATACAAAATTAGAGTACTCAAATTAAAAGGAAAGAAATGAAAGAGTCTTTATGATCATAACAAGTCCGTAAGATAGATAGTGGCATTGCCCTCGGAAGTTGAGAACTTACCCTACTTAGATGAAATAAAGAATCAAGCCTTCAACAATATTTCCATCCAAACTCTTCAACGACTGAAACCTAAAATGTTTGGGAAAAGGGAAGAAAATGGGGTTAGTACTCCACATGTACTAGTATGAGACCTCATTCACATATACAAGAAAAACATGCTAAAAAGGGACTTTTAGTTAAAGCATGCCATTTCACCCTTTTAGGAACCTAATGAAAATCCAAACAAGTTATATCAACCAACCAAATATACTTACTATCTGAACAAGTAATACTTATTCCAACATACTTGAGACCATGATTTACTACAACCCAATCATTAAGTAATAACATCACAAGAATGAATAAGAGTCAATCATATCATAATGAGCAAGAAAAGTATTCATGAATCCTTATCAAGTAATCAAGTTCAATGACCAAACAAGGCCCCATAACGTCACTCAATCAAGTAGCCTCAACATGAAACGATAAACAATGTCCAACTTCACATAACATAACATTTAGATTTAAATTTTATCATATATAAACATTATAACCCAAGGCATTCTCATAAGTCAACTAACTAACATATAATATCAATAATGTTCCAAGGTCATCATGTACATATCATATATCATTATAACATAAACATATATAAGGACCTCCTCCTAAGACTCCCCTCAAGTCTAACTAGTGCAATGTTTAGTCCCGTACCCATACCTAGACTAAGCTAGACTTTTTAGGTTATCCAAGTTAGAGTTTAAGTCCTTTAATTCATTTTTACCTTTTGGGAACATCTTGCCCTAACCTACATAGACAACATGAGCTAGTGTGGAGTCCGATGTCATAAAACCCTAAACCAAAAGAAGGCGGACTACTTGTCAAGGCAGTACCAAAACATGAAACATAGCACCTACGTGAATTCACTAGCTAGTATTCCTATGGGGGCAACATAGTTCAAGAACTAGGAAATATAGTTGGGACCCTCTTTATGCTCCCTGCATTATAGTCTCCAATCTCAAATGTAATGTGGTGTTTCGACGTTTCCTATGTGGGAAGGGACACTCCTCAATCTAGCTCACTTGGTGCTAAGCTAGAGTCCTCTTTTGAAATGTCTTTCAACCTTTAATTATCAATAATAGCTTAGTTTAGGTCATAGTGTCACGGACTTAGAGTATTTCCTAAGACTCCGTGCGGCACTTGACAACTTACTCACGATTCTTCAGGATCTCGTAAGCTCAACTAAGCCTTTAACTCGGAACGCTAAGAGAATATGAAGAAAGACTAAGAAAGACTTCGGAAGAGAGGACTTATATTAACTTGAGAACTTTGCTTACAACTTTGGTTGGTTTGTTGGATGATTTACAAATGAATGGCCCTCCTATTTATACTACATCCTAAGGGCCTAAGAGTAAATAAAATTTACTATACAAGTCCTTCTACTAACTATACTTTAGTCCATATTCTAGAGAATTCCACATTGTCTAGAATATGGTTAAGTCTTCTACAAAGATCTAAAGTGTTCTAGAGAATTCTAGGGAATTCTCTAGTCTTCTCCACAAAACTGGAAGGTTCTAGAGCCTTCCTGCAAACCTCTTCAAGACTCTAGCTCCTCCTCCCCCATTTGGACTTCAATTTTGGCTAGAATTGTGGCGGGACGTCACACTGTCCCCACCTATTGATGCGACGACCGCGTTGCATTGCGGATGTATCGGTGTCCGAGTTTTGTCGTGCGATCATCAATTCACGCACTCGATCAATCCCTTCGAGCATCTTCCTCATCGGTTGCCTGATCTCTCTCGACCCGATCTTTTGAACTTCCTCCTTCATAGGAGGCAAGTGCCTCGGTGGCTTCTCGTTCATCACGACAGCGTTCCTTCTTGGAACCTTCTTCGTGCACGGTGGCAAGGCCTTCTCAGCACCATTATCTTCTCCCAAACTTGCAATGGTAGCTGCAGATGTCATCTTCTTTCCCTCGTCGACCCTCTCTCGCTTCATGGCCGTCAGCCGGACTTGTCCCTCCGTCTTCTGTGCCTTCACCATGGGAACCATACATGTTCCTCCTTTCTCCATGACCATAAGTTGTTGGAGGTAAGGATCGATCAACGCATGGCACTGCTGGAAGAATTCCTGCCCAAGAATTATATCAAAAATATCTAAGGGAGCGACGGTGAATCTGGTTTTACCTTGCCAATCGCCTATCGTGATGCTCACTCCATGCGCAACTCCATCTACGGGAGTTGGTGGTGCATTGACCATCCTGATTTGGGCGTTGCTTGAATTGTAACGCAACCCCAACCTCGTTGCAGCCGTCTTGGCCATGAGATTGACCTCTGCACCTGTGTCGACCAATGCACGAGCACGTCTTCCATTGATCGTGATGTCGACGTATTGAGCGCATGCCTTAGACTTCGCAGGCCCCCTTTCCACATGCTTCTGCTCTTCATGCCTCGGCTTCTCTTGCCTCGGTGGCTTCGGTGGTTGCTTGGTGACAGCTCCGCATAGACTTATCAAGCCCAACTGCTTAGCCTCCTCGACTTCATCTTCCTCTTGTGCTTCTTTCTTCTTCAGCTCTCGTAGGATAGCACCAAGGTTCTTCATTTCACGGCATTTTGCATAAACATGCGGCCCACCGCATATGTAGCAACCATCTCCCTTGGTAACCTATTTCTTCATCGTGTTGCCATGATCTCCGAACTTCTTGCAGTTGGACCTATAGGTATCATGCCTGTAAGGCTGTTTTTCCTTGCCTCGCCTCTTGGGTTGTGGCCGTTGCTCCTCGCCTTCGCCAGGATCTCCCCCACCATTATCATAACTACCTCTTTTGTCGTCCTCTTCAGCACTGTAAGACTTCTCCTGCCTAAAGTCTGTCAAAGCTTCGGCCTGTGTGATGGCTTCATCAATAGTCCTGACCTGTCGCCGCTCCAACTCCGTCCTGGCCCTTCTTTGCAGACCATCCATGAAGTTAAAAAACATATCTTCATCCGTGAGGTTAGGAATCTGAAGCGTGAGGGTGGTGAACTCCCGCACATACGCGCGTATGCTGCCCTTTTGCTTTAACTCCCTAAACTTTCGCTTTGCCTCATAGATGACGTTGTTGGGGAAGAACTCCTTCTTGAACTCTTCGCGGAATTGCTCCCACGTGTTCATGGTGCACGTCCCCCTCTTGATGTCAGACTGTTTACGCCTCCACCATAGCATGGCCATCTCCGAAAGATACAACACAGCCGTGTTGATCTTGCTCTCATCACTTCGCACCCGACTACACTTGAAGTAGTTCTACAAGTGCCATAAGAAATTTTCCACCACTTGCGCGTCGCGGACGCCTTTGAACATAGGTGGCTTGGGAAACTCGATTCTGGCCTCCCTTTCCCGGTCAAGTGATGTTGATCCTCCAACCTCCCTGTCTTCCTTGAGTTCTTTCACTTCGGTCTTCAATGCCTCAATCATGCTGAGCGCGTCCATAACCCAACACTCCAAGGATGTAATGGCCTCCTTCATCTCAAACTGGGCCCGCTGGCGTGCCTCCAACTCCTGCCGGATGTTGTCGTTCTCCTCGAGGGTGAAGTCTTTAAGGGTCTTGAATTTGCTGTCACTCGCGTTTAAGCGCCGGCCTAATATCTCCACGGCTCGTCTAGCCACTTCTACCCCTGCGACCCAGTCTTCTCCGGCAGTAACGTCGATAGCATCCTCGCCTACTTCTTCGTCACTTGCCCCGACAGTCGAGGGTGGATGAGATGTTAGCGCCTCACTCGGTGCGATCTCGGGCAGCATCTCTTTGTTACCCTTCTGATTCTTCTTCACCTTTCGGTTCTTCTTACCTCCATCCATGCGGACGTTGCTGGTGCTGGCGCCGTTTACGTCTCCTTCGTTGGCCATTCTCTTACGATCAACTTGCTCTGATACCACTTTGTCACGGACTTAGAGTATTTGCAAAGACTCCGTGTGGCACTTGACAACTTACTCACGATTCTTTCACGATCTCGTAAGCTCAACTAAGCCTTTAACTCGGAACGCTAAGAGAATATGAAGAAAGACTAAGAAAGACTTTGGAAGTCAGGACTTATATTAACTTGAGAACTTTGCTTACAACTTTGGTTGGTTTGTTGGATGATTTACAAATGAATGGCCCTCCTATTTATACTACATCCTAAGGGCCTAAGAGTAAATAAAATTTACTATACAAGTCCTTCTACTAACTACACTTTAGTCCATATTCTAGAGAATTTCACATTGTCTAGAATATGCTTAAGTCTTCTACAAAGCTCTAAAGTGTTCTAGAGAATTCTAGGGAATTATCTAGTCTTCTCCACAAAACTGGAAGGTTCTAGAGCCTTCCTGGAAACCTCTTCAAGGTCTTACCATCAACCCATAACTCAACTTAATTTGGAGAGTAACATCATCACACAATGATAACCAAAAAGACAATAAGGTCAATTTCATCTCTATAACACAATTAAATACTAGACCATAACTTAAGAAAAGATATATAGGCTTATTTCACAATATTCTTCATAACCTAAATAACATCTCAAGAACTAACATGATAGGCCTATAATTCATCTTAATTTAATCATAACAACACAATAGGATATTAATATAATAAATAACAAAATCAATTGAATGATCACAATAAAATATAGGTAAAGATCACAACCTAGGGTTAGGGATTGAGGATCATGTTCTTCAATTTTGACCAAACCATCAACAATTACCATAAACAAGTTAAATTACATGTTAATCTATTCAATATAACCTAAAGTAATCAACAACCACCCAATCCATAACTTCAATTTCGTAATTAGATGAAACCTATTAGATAACTCAACTTTTGAAATCTATTTTGAAGGAACCCTTTGAGGAAAGAGTCTCAAAGGTGAATTAGATCCCATACCTCAACCTTTGATGAAGAATTTATGTTGAATTCGTACCTTTCCAGCCCCCAAACCCTTATCCTTGCTAGTCTTCAACATTGAGTTCAAGTAGAGAGAGAAAGAAGAGAGTTTATGTTTTAGAGTTCTCATTAGTTTAATTGGGGTTGGGAATTTTATATGGGTTTTAAGTTAGTTAATTATTCTCCCCTTAATCCCTAACTAACCCCTACACCACCTAATTAATTAATACAAAAACGTGAAGAAAACCACCCCCTCACAGACGGAACGCCACCGACGGGCCGTCTGTGAGTCTGTGGACCTACCCTTCTCTCGTCTTGCACTCCGTCGATAAGTTAAGAGACTGTGCAGGCGAGGGGATTACATAAATTTGTAAGTGTTGGATGACGGTGGCATTGACGCCTTGTCGATCCATGCACGGACCGTAGCCTACACTTTCTATGGTAAGTTCAGAGGTTGTGCGAATGGTGGGCTTTCACCAACCAGCCTAAGTATAAGACAACTGTCGCATTGACGCCCCATTGGTCCACACACGGGCCATTGACTTCCTTGTCGATGCACACTACTTCAGGAAGTGTTGTCTCAACCTGCAGGGGTCCTCCTCAAGGGCCCTTAGTCGGTCCTTGGGGAGTCGTACCTGGACGTTTAGACCATGAAACAACTTGATCACTTATTAGCTACCCTTCCACCAATTTTCATACATTTCTGACTCCTAATAGTTAGTCAAATAGGCTAAGGCACGCTAACACCCCTTTGAACCAACTTCCCGGACGTCATGGGCGTTCTTGGACATTTTGGTTCTTAAACTTCCTAAATGACCTATATTCAATAAAATGGACTTAAAAACAGTACTTATACCTTATGAAACCTATGTTAGTCTTTACAACATGTCTTTGATTTTCAAGGTGTTAGATTATCCCCCCTTTAGGAAAGTCGTTCCCGAATGACACAAATTATTTTGAAGGAATAGACTCAAGACTAGCAGCTCCACCAATCAACAATATCAAATCAACATAAATAATGTCCTTTGAACAAGGCAATATCAAAACTCATATTACCACACATAAGGCTCTTTAACCCACTCCTTTCCAAAAATTTTCGAAAAAATTTACACAAGTCACTATTATAAAATGTCTGACCAAAGTTTCTGAGTCTTAAGTTTCTCATCCAAAAACACATCTCATACCCAAATCCTAAAACACTACTCTACACTCTCAGGAAAGGTGAGATCACAACTATGGACAGAGGAAATAATATCCAGACTGAACCAACCAAAAAGGAGATGATTGACATTCAGAAGCAGCGCGGAATGCGCCTTTATGATCTATTGTTTCCTCATAATAACCTCGAGTTAGAGAGAATTGGAGAGATTTGTGAGAAAGTGATCGCCCGCAAACCTTCTCTCGAAGGACATCTAGCAGAAGCGGACAAGAAAGTCACTCTCGAAGCATACCCACAAGAATACCCAACAAGGATCAGAGCCATTTTGTGCGCTCTCATTTTCGAGCACTATCAGTCTATGCATATGTTGAGGCCCCTCAAAAGATCATCTTCCCAAGTGGGATCAGGGGACCTCCGCAAGACTTGTGAGTGTCATCCCAACAAGAAAGGTCACACCATAAAGGAGTGCATAGAGTTTAAGAATGAGGTCCGTCGTTTGCTTGATATGGACAATACTGCGAAAAGTTGGGGTGACAGCGTCATCATCGCATAAGATGAACTACAACTCAACATAACAGTCACTGAGAAGTATATATTATATCAATTCTCATTCACACCTTTCAAGAAAACAATGTTGGAGGTCTATACAAAATTGATTCGAAATGGAGTCTTCACCCCTTTCTATAAGGACGTGGAGGTGTTATATTCCCTTTGGTTCGAAGTTTGAAAATGTTTCCCTTATCACAATGCCTCAGGCCATAGCATTAAAATCTGTCTTGCATTTCGCCACGACATGGAATATATCATCAACATAGGAAAGATTAAAGTCGAGTCTGTTCCCCGTGGCTGATGCTACAAAAAGGAAAAGAACGACTGATATGGGTCACCTTCTATCTTGTAAAGCTTTGTTGTTTATTTTCCATTTCCTTGTAATCGTTAAAAATGAATGGAAAAAGTGTTTCTTCTGTACTCGAACTACGTAGGGCCTGTCTCTTTGTGAGATACGCAGGCAACCTTTCAAGGCTCGACCCCTATTTTTCAAAATTTTCATTCTCCCCCTTTCGTACTTCAAGGAAATGTGAAGCTCAGATCAACAAACGTCAAAGAGATACATCAAGAAGACCTTAGATCAACGTGATTTAGCCTTTCTGAGACAATGTCAAACTAAAACAAGCAAACTCCTGCTTGTTCAAAAATTTGTTTTCCCTTTACTTGTGGGTTAAAATGTCCTCAAACAAAACAACTTTGTGTGTTTATCTGTTCTCTATGTAAAATCCTGCATCGCTTATTCAAATCTTAAACTTAAAAAATTGCCTTTGAGTTGTTTTCATCCACAGGTACTTACAAACTGGTCCGTGTTGATTAAACTGGCGGATCATCCCTACTTCACTAGATCCAAATGGCATGCAGATTCCTTTCCCGGCCAAAGATCAGATAAGGGAAAAACAGTAATGGGGGCAACAATGAAGAAATCAGTCTTACTAACGTTGTGGTTGCTCAACCAACCATAGCGGATCAGAATGAACTGATGATGCAGTTGATGCAACAATTGCTGAGATGATATTGGAAATTCAAAGGAGACAGGATCTGCCTCCACAAGGTTTTACCGCCAACGCTACTACTGATGGAAGGCCTCATCTATTCTTTCCCTCTTCAAACATGGATCTAGCTCAGATTCCGTCGTCTACTCCTGCTCAAAATCCCCCAGTAATAGACTTGACTACAACAAAACCCACAATACGCCTCCGCCTCTTACCAAACCCCACCCCCTCCTCAAAAGAATAATTCCTAAATACCTCCTCTTCCTCAAAATGCCCATCACTAAACTGCTCCACCACCAAAAAACCAAAACCAAAACACATTCTACCCCAAAACTTCTCACCATCACCAAAACAAAAATACTAATCGCCAAACCTATCCGAAAAACTACCAAACTACCCAGAATGCCCAAAGTCCCTCTGTAGCTCCGCCTCTACCTAGAAAAATCATCTTTCAAATTCCCGTTCGAAATGAGCATCAGTGAATGATTCTAAGATCTAACGTTATGAGGAGAATGAAAGAGATTGGAGGTTGAAATAAGTGGCTGCAAAAATGAACATAAAGGAGGAGATTCGAAAAGTAATGAAGGAACTTAAGTGCATTCCTGATGTTGTCGGTTTGAATTACGAAGACTTGTGCACTCATGTGAATCTAGACCTCCTTGAAGATTTTAAGATGCCAAAGTTTGACACTTTTGGAAGAATAGGGAATACCATAGCGCACTTGAGGGCTTAGTGCGACCAACTCATAGGATTTGGGAGGTATGAAACTGTGCGAATGCGACTTTTTAGCTGAAGTTTAAGCAGGGAGGCTTTTGAATGATATACATCTCACGAGACCTAACAGTAGTCTAGCTGGAATTCTTTCGATAAGGACTTCATCGGATGGTTCGCCTACAATGTATAGAGAAGATGAAACAAAAATCCAACGGAAGCTACAGAGAGTTTTCATACAGGTGGTGCAAGGAGGCAACTAGAGTAGGATATCCTATGTGCGAAAAAGATATAGTTGAAGTGTTTGTGAGGGTGCAAGAGCGTGAATACTATGATAGAATCATGTTGCTCGTTGGAGAAAAATTTGCTGAGATAGTTAAGGGTGGCGAGACTATCGAAATGGGTTAAAAACCGGGAATATTGACTGTGTTGCTGCGTTTCCCGGATCATCGGGTTTGTTGAAGTATAAAAGGGAAGATGTTTCTACTGTCTCTTATGAGGAAAGGAAGACCCCCATAAGACTATCATACTACCAAGGTCGTCCTTGACCCCCGCAGAATTCTTACCAGGCTTGCTATATGCAAGCTGGTTATCCAAATACTCTTCCTCCCATCTATCAAAATTCTACCTCCACATACGAGAATAACCCCCTTCCAAATTACCAAAATCCATCTCCCGTTTACCGAAATTCTTCCCGACTTTACTAGATTCCATCCCCATTTGACCAAACTTTTGCTTCTAACTGTGCCAATGTGCAATCAAAATACAGAGCACCTCCCTCAGTATACCAAGCTCCAGCTTACCAAAATACCCCCACGAACTACCAAGCTCCATTACTAAATTACCACACAAATCCTTATCTAATAAGCTAAACTCCCCTCCGAAATACCCAAAATTATCAACAGATGCGTCCTCCCCAACAAGACAACTATGATCCTTCTCGACCCATATTTGAGAAGAATACCCCCAAAAACTTTACCGCACTCGGTGAAAGCCGAACAAAGCAGTACGAGCGACTAGCTGTGGCAGGATACATTCACCTGGTTGGGCCCAAGTCGGTAGATACTAGTTCCAAATTTTATAGAACCGATCAACAGTGTGCGTATCACTCCTATAGCGTTGGACATGATACTGATTAATTTATCAACCTCAAACACAAGATTCCAGATTTGATCGACCAAGAAATTGTTTCTCTTCAAACAGCCGCGCCCAATGTCAACACCAAACCTTTGCCAAATCATGGAGGCATCAATATAAACATGATAGAATGGTTGATGACTAGTTCATAACTAAGGTGATAACTCTGATTGTTCATGATAAGTTAGAAAGGGTTGTGGCCTCGCTGAGCGTTAAGGAGAAAAAGAAGTTCGTGATCGTCACACTTGCAAAGGCTGTTGCCTTGGTGGCATTAGAAACTCCTGCTAGGCTGAAGTTTGTAATTGAGTCCGCTTCCGCTTAGGGTATGACCCAATATGGGATGTGTTATATTTTCGGAGAGTTGTCTCTTGGAGGGAAGACTAAAGACCAAGGAAAAAGGCCGATAAGCAAAGGTGAAGCTTAAGAATTCAGGAGAAAGATGCAGCCGAAGGACTACTCGATTGTTAAGCATCTGGAGAAAACCCCGACTCAGATTTCTGTGTAGGCCCTATTGGTGAGGTCCCAACTGCATAGGCAGGCCTTGATGAAGGCTCCGAATGACGCATATGTTACACTGGGAACAAGAAGCCATAATGTAGCGATTATGATCAACCAAGTTATCCAAGGGCATCATATTAGCTTCTGCGATGAAGAGCTGCCCTTTGAAGGGAGGTCGCACAACAAGGAATTGAATGTCTTTGTCATAAGCCGTGAAACAGTCATAAATCATGTTTTGGTGGATGATGGGTCTGGTCTCAACATTTGCCCACTGTCGACTTTGAGCCAGGTAAGGTTAGACTTGGGGAAGCTAGAACAATAAGTCAATATAAGAGCCTTCGACGGGGTATAAAGAGACAAATTGAGAGAAGTGAATTTGGTCATCCAAATTGGTTCGGTGGAGTTCAGTGCATAATTTTAGGTGATGGACATTGACACCACCTATAACCTTCTCTTGGGATGGCCTTTCATCCATATGGCTAGGGCTATACCGTCTACTCTTCACCAGATGATGAAGCTCGTTTGGAAAGATCAAGAACTTGTTATTCACGGCGAAGAGACTCACTCCGGCAGGCAGGCACCAATCATTGACGAATTCTCGAGAGGATCGATTTCTACACGGTGGAATTGGTAAATGCCACTGCCTTCTGTGTACAAGATAATCGCCACTGTGATGCTTCAGTATGGGTTCGAGCATGGTTTTTGATTGGCAACGAATTTCTAAAGAATTATTGAGCCTCTTCAAGTTCTTGTCAAAGGAGCGAGGTATCGTTTGGGGTACGTCCCCAGAAATTATGAGGTGAAGATGAAGAAGAGTAGTGATCAAGCATTATCTAGGCCAATCCTCATTTGTACCAATCATTTCTTGTTTGTGAGTACGTCGATCATGATGGCCTAAGGGAAGGAATTTGCGACCTTTTTGAGGAAATCAATGTTGTCATAGAGGACGAGGTCGATCTAGATGGTATACGCGATGTTGAGCCTGGAGAGCAGTTGCAAAACTTGACTTTCGCACCAATCCTAATTCCTCGATCATCTTGGTAGAAAGACATTGTTTGTGCATGTTTTGAAAATCGGTGGTAGTCCAAAAGAGGCTCGAGACCCACCATTTTGATTTTTATTTAATTGCTCAAATTTTAAAATCCCCCCCGTTATGTTTAAGAAGGCAACATGGCCCATTGTCGTGGACAAAGTTTGCATTTTTTTCAATTTGAATGGAAGCCTCTTTTATTGAAAATTTGTTTATTTACTTTTGTGTTGTATCTTAATTTCCTAACTTTGTTTCTTTATGATTTCAGTAATATTAATTTTAAACCTGCCAATGTCATGGCATGTCACGAGCTGAACGAACAAAATGAGGCAGGTGATGACGAGGGTGAAGAATACGAAGAGGAAAATGAGGTACCAGAATATGTTGCTGAGGAATTTTGGTAGTTTGAAAATCAGCATAAGCCAAATTTGGAAGAAACTAAAATTGTGAATTTGGGAGACTAAGAATGTGTCAAAGAGGTCAAAATCTGTGTCAACTTAAATGAATCTCAAAGAATGGATTTGATTTATTTGCTTACTGATACATTGATGTGTTCGTTTGGGAAGTCAGTGACATGCTAAGCTTGAGTACCAATGTAGTGTCTCACAAGTTGCGATCAATTTGGGGTTCAGTCCATTGAAGCAGAAGGCTCAAAAGTTCAAGCTTGAGTTTATAAAGATTAAAGAAGAGATCTCCAAACAAATCGAGTCTCGATTGGTGGAAGTGACGCAATGCCCAACTTGGTTGGCCAATGTTGTTCTGGTCGCCAAAAAAGATGGGAAGATCAGAATTTGTGTCGATTATAGGGGTCTCAACAAAGCCAGCACAAAGGATAATTTTCCGTTGCCAAACATTCATATTACGATCGATGACTGTGATAAACATGAAATGCAGTCGTTTGTGGATGGTTACGCAGGTTATCATCAGATCATGATGGACGAAGAAGATGCAGAGAAGATACCTTTTATTATGCCTTGGGGTGTATATTGTTACAGGGTGATGCCATTCTGTCTAAAAATACTGGTTCTACATATATGAGGCCTATCACGACTATATTTCGTGACATGATTCATAAAGAGATCGAGGTGTATGTGGATGACGTCATAATCAAATCGAGCGAGAGTTCGAACCACTTGAAACATTTAAAGAAGTTCTTCTACCGTCTGAGTCGGTATAATTTGAAATTAAATCTCGCCAAATGTACTTTTGTGGTGACAACTGACAAGTTGTTGGGATTTATAGTCAGCAGAAAGGGCATTGAGCTCGACCCTTCAAAGATTAAGGCAATTCAAGATTTACCGCTTCCAAAGACTAAGAAGGAAATGATGAGTTTCTTATGGAGGTTGAACTACATTAGTCAATTCATAGCTCAGTCAACTGTGGTGTGTGATCCTATCTTCAAGCTGTTAAAGAAAGATCCTTTGACTAAGTGGACCAAAGTGTCACATCCGAGTTTGCCCCCTAGACGTAACCAGTGTCGTCGTCCTTTTTAAGGACTAAGACTAACCTCTGAGTCTCATGTCATTACATTCACAAGTTAAAAAATGCGGAAAAATTTAGACCTTTCATTATCACTACTTGGAGGTTTACATAGACCTCCACATACACATAATATATATATCCATATTTAGTATACATGGATCCTTCGTATAGGAAGGTTACATAGACTTCTACTTTTATTTCACGTACATATACATAAATTATAGAAATGGTCTCAATGATTGTCTCATCTCATACCGTTTAAACGAATATCACAATATGGGATTAACCCTTACATCAATCCAACAAGAATAGGTCATACGAAAGTATAATACTCAATAAAAAAGGACAGGACCGAAAGAGTCAATAAGCTCATAACAAAATCCGTAAGCTAGAGAATGGCATTGCCCTCAAAATTTGAGGACTTACCCACTTGGATGTAAGGAAGAATCCAAGCATTTACCAATTCCGCCTTCCAAACTCTTCAATGACCAGAACCTAAAATGTTTGGGAAAAGGAAAGAAAACGGGGTTAGTACTCCACATGTACTAGTATGAGACCTCATGCACATATACAAGCAAAACATGCTAAAAAGGGACTTTTAGTTAAAGCATGCCATTTCACCCTTTTAGGAGCCTAATGCAAAGCCAAACAAGTCATATCAACCTACTAAATATGTTCACTATCCCAACAAGTAATACTTATCACAACATACTTGAAACCATGATTACTACAACCGTAACATCAAGGAATAATATCACAAGAATGAATAAGAGTTAAACGTATCATAATAAGCAAGATAACTAGTCACAAGTCCTTATCAAGTCAACAAGTGCAATGACCAAGCAAAGCCCCATAACCTTACTCTATCAAGTATCCTCAACAAGAAAACATAACCAATATCCAACTTTATATATCATGGCATTTACATTTACATTTCATCATATATTAACATTATTAACCGAAGGCATATTCATAAATGAACTAATCAAAATATAGTATCAATAATGTGACATGGTCATCATATATACATCATATATTATCATAACATAAACATAGATAAGAACCTCCTCCTAAGGCTCCCCTCAAGGCTAACTAGTGGAATGTTTAGGTAGATTCCCATACCCCTACCTAGACTAAGCTATACCCCTTAGGTTATCCAAGTTAGACTTCAAGTCCTTTAATTCGTTTTACCTTTTGGTAACTTCTTGCAATGACCGACATAAACCCCATGAGCTAGTGTGGAATCCACTGTCATCAAACCCTACACCAAAATAAGGCGGACTACTTTCCAAGGTAGTACCAAAACATGAAACATAGCAACTACGTGGATCCACTAGGTAATATTCCTATGGGGGACACATAGTTCAAGAACTAAAAGATATAGTTGGGACCCTCTTTATGCGCCATGCATTATAGTATCCAATCTCAAGAGTAATATAGTGTTCCTACCTTCCCTATGTGGGAAGGGACACTCCTCAATCTAGTTCACTCTGTGCTAAGCTAGACTCCTCTTTTGAAATGTCTTTAAGCCTTTAATTAATAATCATAGCTTAATTTAGGTCATACTGTCTATCCCTTGTATTATGATCATCATAAATAGCTCAATTAGAATTGTATGAGTATAAATCCTTTCATCACAATCCATATAAGTGAGGCTAACACATTACCATTTCATAGCATATCAAGGAACATTAATAGTTTTCACCATACTTATATCACATATACGTTAATCAACCTCACAATATAGTAAAGACATTTCAATTCAACATCATACCACATTCTAATCCTAGTATAAGGCATACTCCAATGTAATATCATGACTTAACAACAATTAATCACAATTGGAAACAAATATAGAAATTCTAAGACTTACCAAGTCTTCCTCATTGTCTATCATCAAGGTCTTACGATCAAACCATAACTCAACCCTATTTGGGGAGTAACATCATAACACAATGATAACCAATAATATAAAAAGGCCAATTGTATCTTTATAACACAATTCAAATCTACATCACAACTTGAGACAAGATACATAGGCTAATTTCACATTACAATTCATAACCTAAATCACATCTCAAGAACTAGCAGGATAGACCTATTATGCATCTTAATTCATATCATGATAAAACCATCGGATAGTAATCAAATCAACAACCAACTCTATTGAATGATCACAATACAATATAGGTCAAGATCACTCACTACCTAGGGTTAGGGATGGAGGATCATATTCTTCAAATTAGACCAAACCATCAACAATTACCATAAAAAATTTGATTTACATGTTAATGTACTCAATAAAACCCTAATAAATCATTAACAACTAATCCATAACTTCAATTTCGTAATTGGATGAAACCCATAAGAAAACTTAACTTTTTAAATCCATTTTGAAGGAACCCTTTGAGGAAAGAGTATCAAAGGTGAATTAGATCCAATACCTTAAAGTTTGATGAAGAAATGGTTGTAAATTAGTCCCTTTCCCGCTCCCAAACCCTTATCCTATCTAGTATTCAATGGTGAGTTCAAGCAGAGAGAGAAAGAAGAGGAGAATGAAGAGAGTTTATGTTTTAGAGTTCTCATTAGTTTAGTTGGGGTTGGGGATTTATATAAGTTTTAAGTTAGTTAATTAGTCTCCTCTTAATCCCTAAATAACCTAATTAATTAAATGAATTAATATAAAAATATGCAGAAAACTCAGCCCCTCATAGGGGGAACCCCACTAACGGGCCGTCTGTGAGTCTACGGACCTACCCCCCTCTCATCATGCACTCGATCGATGAGTTCAGAGATTTTTCAGGAGAGGGTCTTCCATGAATTCAGAGGCTGTGCAGGTGATGGACTGTAGCCTGCACTTCCGTTGGAAAGTTCAGAGGTTGTGCAGGTGATGGTCTTTCACCAACCATCCTAAGTATGGGATAATGGTGGAATTTACGCCTCTTTTGTCCAAACATGGGCCTTTGACTGCCTCGTTGAGGCAACACTGTCAATGCACACTGTTTCAGGCAGTGTTGCCTCAACCTGCAAGGGTCCTCCTTAAGGGACTTTAATCGGTCCTTGGGGAGTCATACCCAGATGTTTCGACCATGGAATTACTAAACACCTATTATCTACCCTTCCACCAAATTTTGTACATTTCCAACTCCTAAAAATTAGTCAAATAGGCTAAGACACACTAATACCCCTTTGGACCAACTTCCTGGACGTTCTTGGACGTTTTGGTTCTTAAACTTCCTAAATGACCTATATTCAATAAAATTGACTTAAAAACAGTACTTAGACCTTATGAAACCTATGTTAGGCTTTACAACACATCTTGGATTTTCAAGGTGTTACATTATCCCCCCTTTAGGAACATTCGTCTCCGAATGACACTAAAATTCTTTGGAAGGAAGGAATAGACTCAAGACTAGAAGCCCAACCAATCAACAATATAAAATCAACATAAATCATGTTCTTTAATCAACACAATTTCATAACTCATATTACCACATGTAAGGCTCAAATCACTTCTTCATGAGGCATATCCTTCTCACAATGCATATGAGCTCAACATACATTACATGAGTCAATGAGCACAAAGTTCAACTTAACAACATGCTAAATATCATTTCATAAATACTCACCATATCAAAATGCAAAACATAAATTAAAACAGGCAATCAACAAAATTTCAATTCTAAAGCACCAATTTCATTGTAACTTCATTGTGAAGTACTAAAAATGCACATTTTGCAAAACTTCACCCAAAAATCAAGAAACTTTAAATTTCTAGTCATATTTATTTTATTAAATAGAATGACTAACCTTAATTATAAAAAATATGAGGGTAACGGGACTTTATGTTGGCCTCGGCCTCCCATGTTGCACCTTCAACTAGATGATTCTTCCATAACACCTTTACGGAAACCACCTCTTTATTTCTCAACGTCTTTACTTGCGAACTTCCTCAAAGAGATGTCATCCTTGAATCAAGACCCTCAATAGGAATAATGGACTCGGGATAACCAATACACTTTTTCAACATCGAAACATGGAAAACAGGATGAACCGAAGCCAATTCACTACGAAGTTTCAATTCATATGCAACCTTACCAACCCTTTGCAAGATTCATAGGGACCCACATAACGAGGACTCAATTTCTCTTTTTCGCTAAATTTAACACCCCTTCATTGGTAAAATTTTTAAATACACCTTATCACGTTCTTCAAACTCCAAATCCATTCACCTATGATCGGCATAAGACTTTTGCCGACTCTAGGCTTTTTGCAACGGTTCCTTATGATATGAAACTTTCCCAAAATCTAATAAATAATCTGAGGACCAAGAAGTGGTGGCTCACCCACTTCAAACAATCCAATAGAAGACCTACTCCTATCGTTCAAGGCTTCATATGGAGCCATGGAAATAGATGAATGAAAACTTTTGCTGTACGAAATCTCCACTAAAGGTAAATGCCTATCCAAACTCCCTTTAAAATAATTAATGCATGCCCTAAGAATATATTCAAGGGTTTGTATCGTACGCTCCGCTTGCTCATCCGTTTGGGATGAAAAGCGGTGCTCAACTTCACCGTAGTACATAACCCTTTTTGAAACGATCTCCATAATCTAGGTGTGAATTTTGCCGACTATAGGCCGTTTGCAACCGGTTCCTTATGATGTGAACCTTCTACAAGGTCTTATAAATCAACTAGGGACCAAGAAGAGATAGCTCACCCACTTGAAACCATCCAATAGGAGATCTACACGTCTTACCATACAAGGCTTCATAGGGAGCCATGGAAATGGATGAATAGAGACTATTATTATAGGCAAACTCAATCAAAGGTAAATGTTTACCCCAATTCCCTTTAAAATCAATAATGCACACCCTAGGCATATCTTCAAGGGTTTGTATTGTACGCTCCACTTGACCATCCGTTTGGGCATAAAAAGCAGTACTCAACTTTACCGTAGTACCCTACCCTTTGTGGTACAGCCTCCAAAATCTAGATGTGAATTGTGCGCTCGATCCGATATGATAGAAAACACAATACCATGACGGTACACAATTTCATCTGGGAAGATTCTTACATAATTCACCGCCGAATATTTTGACTTAACGAGAATAAAATGAGCGAACTTAGTCAATCGATCCACAACCACCCATATGGAATCATATGACTCTTGAGTCCGAGGTAAACCTTCTACAAAGTCCATATTGATGTCTTCGCATTTCCAAGTAGAAATTTTGATCTCTTGTAGTAAGCCACATGGCTTTTGGTGTTCGACCTTTACTTGTTGGCAATTTGGACACTTAGTGACAAGCTCTGTTATGTCCCTTTTTAGACCTTCCCACCAATATATCTCCCTTAGGTCATTGTGAATTTTTGTTGAACCCGACTGAATTGAGTAGCGGGACCTATGGGCTTCTTCTAGGATCTGATCCCTCAACCCATCTACATCGGGAATACACAATCTCCCATAGTACCATGAAACACCATCCCCCCCAAAGTGGAATGATTCATTCAACATGCCGAGAATCGATTCTTGCAACTCCATTAAGGCTAGATCAAGGTGTTGTTTGGACTTCACCTCAACCACTAGAGATTACTAGGAATAATGATGGAGTATAGCGCCCCCATCCGGAGAACTTTCCAACCTCACCCCTAACCTAGACAACTTATGTACTTCCATTTCTAGGTCCTACTTATCTTCATCAATGTGGGATACACTACCCATAGTCATACGCCTTAGGGCATCTGCCACCACATTAGCTTTGCCGTAGTGATAGTGGACACTCATATTATAATCTTTCAACAACTCTAGCCACCTTCTTTGTCAGAGATTCAACTCCTTTTGGGTAAACACATATTAGAGACTCTTACGGTCGGTAAAGACATCAACGTGAACCCCATACAAGTAATGCCTCCAAATTTTCAAAGCAAACACTATGGCTGCTAACACAAGGTAATGAGTGGGATAGTTTCGCTCATGTACCTTAAGTAGCCTAGAGGCATAGACTATCACTTTCTCGTGTTGCATAAGCACATACCCCAAACCCACTCAGGATGCGTCAGAATACACAACAAACCCCTTTGTGCCCTCTGATAAAGTCAACACCGGAGCAGAAGTAAGCTTATCTTTCAACAATTGGAAACTTTTCTCACATGCCTCTGACCACTCAAGCTTCCTACTCTTTTGGGTCAAAGAAGTCAAAGGAGATGCAATGGATGCAAAACCATCCACGAACCTCCGATTGTAACCCGCTAAACTCAAAAACTCATAATGTCAGTTTGAGTAAAAGGTCTAGGCTAATTTTTCAGCGCTTCCATTTTCCTAAGGTCTACATCAACTCATTCACTAGAGATGATGTGCCCAAGAAATGTCACCGACCTCAACCAAAACTCACACTTACTATATTTGGCATACAATTGATGTTCCTTAAGGCAATACTACCCTCAAATAACCCATATGATCATCCTCATTCTTTAAATATACCACGATGTCGTTAATAAAGACGATAACAAATGCATCTAGGTAATTTCAGAACACCTTATTCATTGGGACATAAACACCGCTGGAGAATTAGTGAGACCAAAGACATTACCAAAGACTCATAGTGCCCATACCGAGTCCGAAAAGTTGTGTGTGGTATGTCTTCACCTCTCACCCTAAGTTATGATACCCCAACCTCAAGCTATATTTGAAAAGTATCGCTCCCCTTGGAGTTGATCAATCAAGTCATCAGTCCGAGGGAGAGGGTACTTATTATTAATGGTGACCTTGTTGAGTAGGCGATAATCAATACACAATCTCAAGGACCCATCATTCTTCTTCACAAACAAAACCGGAGCACCCCACCGAGAAATACTAGGCCTTATAAAACCTTTATCTAGCAAATCCTTGAGTTGAGCCTTCAAATCCTTCAACTCAGCCGGAGCCATCCGATAAGGAGTAATTGATATGGGATTTGTATCCGGTAGCAAATCAATGCAGAAGTCAATTTTTTATTCGGGAGGAATACCGAGATGGTAATTAGGAAAGACCTCCGAAAACTCACTCACTACGGGGAACAACTCAATTGGAGGAACTTCAAAATCTAGATCTTGGACTCTTAATATGTGATATAGACAACACTTTTAGATCATTTTGATGCTTTTAGACAAAAGATGATACGGCCTCTAGGAATTGAATTTCCCCCTTTTCACTCAACAACGGGTTCATTAGGGAATTTAAACCTCACCACCCTTGTCCTACAATCAGTGGAGGCAAAACATGAATGCAACCAATCCTTACCCAATATAACATCAAAATCAAGCATATCGAGTTCTACTAGATCAACATAAGAAACTCTATTGAGCAACATTATCGGACAATTTCAATACATCCTTTTCTCAACAACCGACTCACCCACAAGAGTAAACACTATAAAAGGTTAATGAAAAATATCGGGTAAAATATCAAACTTTTTGGCTACTAGAGGTGTAACAAATGATAAAGTAGCACCGAGATCAAGTAAGGAATATGCATCAATAGGGAATACTTTCAACATACGGATCACCACTTTGGGAAAGTCTCTTGCTCACCCCTAGAGCGGAGAGCATAGAAGCGGTTCTTCTTTGGATTATCACTAGAACCACTTGCTTGAGCCTGACCACTACCCTTTTCTTGACTCTTCAAGTTTGGAAAATCTCTCATATTGTGACCACTCTTTCCACAACTAAAGAAATTATCCGTCCCCTTAAGGAAATCACCATAGTTCTTTTTGCCACACTTTCAATAAGTTGGCTTCTCGATTGGTGAATTATTACCTTTTCCCTTCTTGAATTAAGGGTTAGACACCCTATCACCACTAGCTTTTGGGAACTTGGATGGGACTTGATTAGAAACCCACTTTTTAAATCTAGGCTTGTATGTATTTCAAGCCTATTCTTTGAAGAAATTCCATCAAATTATCTTGCCCTCTTAGCATCTCTAGTATCTCTATTAGCCCTTGCCTCCTCTACACTTCTTGCATGCACCATAAGACGGGAAATGTTCATGTTGTCATGTAGCATGGCTGATTGGCACTCCTCTTGTAAGTCCTCTGACACCCCCATCACAAAATGACTCATTTGGTCTCTAGGATTGGAGACCGAAGAAGGAGCATATTTGGACAACTTGATGATTTCCAAAGAGTACTCATGGACACTCTTTCCCCCTTGGTGAAGGTTTATGAACTCCACCATATTTTCCTCACTCATCTTTCTAGGGTAGAACCAATCTAGAAAAGGCGCCTTAAATATCTCCCAAGTCATCGGATCACCCCTCAATGAACTATTATACCTCCATTGCACATACCAAGTTTGATCCATATCCTTGAGTTGGTATGTGCCCAACTCGTGCTTTTCACTTGAAGACACCCTCATAGCATATAGTATCTTGTAGACCTCATTGATGAATTCTTGGGGGTCTTCATCAACCTTAGACCCATACAATATTGGAGGTTCATTCGAGTGAAGTCCCTTAGACGGGAATCCACAATAGGACTTGTTGATTAGGACGGGGAACAATCTCCCAATTGTCTTGGGCCTTCATAGCTTGGGCTTGAACCGTCGTGGCTTATTCTTGAGTAGTAATGGCTTGGGCCATTTTATTTAGAATAGCCCTCATATAAGCCTCCGTGATAGGTGGAGGGTTAGCCTGGGGCTTTCTCCACATTAGCATCTTCTTCAAAGAGAGGAACTTGCTCATCATAGGGAGGAGATCCCTCATTGGCAGTTTACTCTTCAAGTCTTCGAGCCTCATTCCTTTGAGTGTCAATGCTTCCAATAAACACAACCATAGGATTAGATGCAAAAGCTCACCATAAGTATACTCTATTAGCACGATATAAGATTTCCAAGGAAGAGAGTGATTCCTAAGCATCATATAGGTTCCTACTCATAATTGTGCCATGCTTCACAATTATAAATACAAACCTACATAGACATGGTAGAGAGAGACATAACTCAAAGATATTCAACCTCAAGCTCTGATACCAAGTTTGTCACATACAGGTTTACCCCCTAGACGTAACTCGTGTCGTCGTCATTTTTAAGGACTAATACTAGCCTCTTAGTCTCATGTCATTACATTCACAAGTTGAAAAATGCGGAAAAATTTAAAAGTTTCATTATCACTACTTGGAGGTTTACATAGACCTCTACATACACATAATATATATTCATATCGAGTATACATAGACCCTTTGTATAGGAAGATTACACAGCCTTCTACTTTTATTGCACTTACATATATGTAAAATATAGAAATAGTCTCAACGATTGTCTCATCTCATACCATCTAAACGAATATCAAAATATGGGCATATACCTTACATCAATCAAACAAGACCATGTATAGGTCATATGGAAGTACAATACTCAATTAAAATGGAAAAGAATGAAAGAGTCAATAAGCTCATAACAAAATCCGTAAGATAGATGATGGCATTTCCCTCAAAAGTTGAGGACCTACCCCACTTGGATGAAGGAAGATCCAAGCCTTCAACAATATCGCCTTCCAAACTCTTCAACGACCGGAACCTAAAATGTTTGGGAAAGGGGAAGAAAATGGAGTTAGTACTCCACATGTACTAAGTATAGGATCTTATGCACTTACACAAACAAAACATTCTAAAAATGACTCTTTATCAAAACATGCCAAATTACCCCTTTAGGGTCTAATGCAAAGTCAAGTAAGTCATATAAACCAACCAAACATGCTTCCTATCTCAACAAGTAATACTTATCCCAACATACTTGAAACCATGATTTACTACAACCCTAACATCAAGGAATAATATTACAAGAATAAATAAGAGTCAAACATATCATAATAAGCAAGACAACTACTCACAAGTCCTTATAAAGTAAACAAGTGCAATGACCAAGAAAAACACATAATATTACTCAATTAAGTATCCTCAATAAGAAAACATGACCAATGTCTAACTTTACATATCATTACATTTAGGTTTACATTTCAAAATATGTTAACATTATAAACCAAGGCATATTCATAAATGAACTAATCAACATATAGTATAAATAATGTGCCATGGTCATCATATATACATCATATATTATCATAACATAAACACATATAAGAACCTCCTCCTAAGACTCCCCTCAAGGCTAACTAGTTCAATGTTTAGGTAGAGTCACATACCCCTACCTAGACTAAGTTAGACCCCTTAGGTTATCCAAGTTAGAGTTCCAGGCCTTTAATTTGGTTTACTTTTTGGGAACATCTTTCCCTAACCGACATAAACCAAATGAGCTAGTGTGGAATTAGGTGTCATAAAACCCTACACCGAAAGAAGGTGGACTACTTTCCAAGGTAGTACCAAAACATGAAACATAGCAACTATACGGATCCATTAGCTAGTATTCCTATGGGGGAAACATAGTTCGAGAACTAGGAGATAAAGTTGGGACCCTCTTTATGCGCCATGCATTATAGTCTCTAATCTCAAGAGTAATATAGTGTTCCTACCTTCCTTATGTGGGAAGGGACACTCCTCAATCTAGTTCACTCGGTGCTAAGCTATATTCCCTTTTTGAAATGTCTCTAATCCTTTTATTATCAACCATAGCTTAATTTAGGTCATAGGGTCTACCCCTTGTATAATCATCATCATCAATATCTCAATAAGAATTGTATGAGTATATGTCCTTTCATATAATCCATATAAGTGAGGTTAACACATTAGAATTTCATAGCATATTAAGGCACATTGATAGTTTTCACCATCCTTATATCACATACACCTTAATAAACCTCACAACATAGTCAATACATTTCAATAAAACATCATATCACCCTATAAACCTAGCATGATGTATACTCCAATGTAATATCATGACTTAACAACAATTAATCATAATTGGAAACAAAGATAGAGATTCTAACACTTACTAAGTCTTCCTCAAATTCTATCATCAAGGTCTTACGATCAACCCATAACTCAACCCAATTTGGGGAGTAACATCATAACATAATGATAACCAATAAGATGACAAGGCCAATTGTATCTCTATAACACAATTCAACTCTAGATCACAACTTGAGATAAGATACATAGGCTAATTTCACATTACAATTCATATCCTAAATGACATCCAAATAACTAGAATGATTGGCCGATAATTCATATTAATTCAGTTATGATATCACCATAGGATAGTAATCAAATCAACAACTAACTCAATTGAATGATCCGAATACAATATAGGTGAAGATCACTACCTAGGGTTAGGGATGGAGGATAATATTCTTAAATTTAGACCAAACCATCAACAATTACCATAAAAAAGTTGAATTACATTTTAATCTACTCAATATAAATCTAATAAATTCTTAACAACTCAATCCATAACTTCAATTTTGTAATTGAATGAAACCCATAAGAAGACTCAACTTTGGAGATCTATTTTGAAGGAACCCTTTGAGGAAAGAGTCTCAAAGGTGAATAGAACCCATAAATTAATGTTTGTAAACAATTTGATGGTGAATTCGTCCCTTTCCATCCCAGAACCCTAATACTTGCTAGTCCTCAATGGTGAGTTCATGTAGAGAGAGAAATCATAGAGTAGAAAGAGAGTTTATATGAGAGTTGTCTTTAGATTAATGAGGGTTGGGAGTATTTATATTGGGTATTAATTCAACTTAATTGGACTCCCTTAACCCTTAATTAAACCACCTAGCCCCCTAACTAATTAAATGAGACCAAATTAAATTAGGCAAAAAACTCGACCCTCAAAGACAAAACCCCGATCAATGGGCCGTCTGTGAGTCGACGGACATCCGCCCCTCTGTCCTACACTCTGTCGTCTTGGTCGGAGACTGTGCAGCCGAGGGGCTTCCTTCAATTTTCTAAGTGTGGCACAATGGTGGCATCGACGCCCTGTTGATCTAAACACGACCCGTAGTCTGCACCTCTGCACTCCGTCGATGAGTTCAGAGGCTGTGCAGGTGAAGGAGCTTTCTTCACCAGCCTAAGTGTGGGACGAAGATGACATCGATGCCCCGTCGATCCACACATGGGCTGTCTTCTGTCCCGTCGATGCACACTACCAGGCAGTGTTGCATAAAACTACAAGGGTCCTCCTTAAGGGCCCTTAGTTGGTCTTTGGGGAATTGTACTTGGATGTTTCAACCATGAAACAACTAAAAAACCTATTAGCTACCTTTCCACTAATTTTCATACATTTCCGGCTCCTAAAACTTAGTCAAATATACTAAGGCACACTAACATCCCTTTGAACCAACTTTCCGGACGTTCTTGGACGTTTTGGTTCTTAAACCTCCTAAAATGAACTATATTTATTAAGAATGGACTTAGGAACAGTACTTAGACCTTATGAAACCTCTATTAGGCCTTACAATGTGTCTTGGATTTGCGAGGTGTTACACGAAGAATGTCAAATTGCTTTTGATGTTATCAAGAACTATTTGTGCAATCCACCGATGTTGGTGACTTCATAAGAAGGAAGCCCACTGTTGCTATATTTTTCCGTCTCAAACAATTCTTTTGGATGCGTACTTGGTCAACATGACGAGACAGGGAAGAAAGAGAGAATAACTTATTACATAAGCAAGAAGTTCACTCCATACGAGTCTCGTTATACTCTTCTGGAGAGAAAATTTTGTGATTTAACTTGGATTTCCCAGAAATTAAGACATTATTTGTCTCCTTATACCATATATCTCATTTCCAGGATGGATCCCTCGAAATATATTTTCTTGAAGGCTATGCTTATTGAAAAGTTTGCTAAATGGCAGATGTTTTCGAGTGAATTTTATATGTGTATGTTACTCATAAGGCAATAAAAACACAAGCTTGAGCTGATCACCTTGCAGAAAAATCTGTTGACTAAGAGTATGAACCTCTCAAGACTTAGTTTCACGATGAAGAAGTATAGTTTGTGGGTGAAGATATTTCTTAAAGATATCCTGGCTGTAGGCTGTTTTTTGATGGAGAGGCAAATCATCAAGGAAGAGGTATTGCAGCAGTTTTAGTGTCAGAATCTGGTCAACACTATCCCATGTAAGCTAAATTCCGATTTAATCGCACGAACAACATGGATGAATATGAAGCTTGTGTCCTTGGTTTGAAAATAACCATTGATATAAATGTTCCTGAACTTCTGGTTATCGGAGATTTGGATTTATTAATTCATCAGGTTCAAGGATAATGGGCCGTGAAAAGCCAAAATGATTTCGCAAGATTGAGTTTAGACATACTCCCAGAATGCAAAATGAGTTGGCTAATGCTCTTGCCACCATCACCTTAATGATTAAACATCCAGATACTGATTATGTTGATCCTTTAGATATAGAGATAAAGGAAAAACCAGGTTATTGTTCCCATGTAGAAATAGAACCAGACGGTTTGCCATGGTATTTTGACATCAAGAAATATTTAGAGTATGAAAGTTATCCTGAAGATGCAACATCCAACTAGAAGAAGTCGATACGCCGTATGGATCTCTATTTTTTTCTAAGTGGGGAAATTCTTTATAGGAGGTCTCATGATTTTGGTCTTCTCAGATGCATCGATGCTATTGAAGCTGCGAAGCTTATCAAACAGATACATACAAGAGTTTGCAGCACGCATATGAATGGACTTACTTTGGCAAAGAAGATCCTTCGAGCCGGCTATTACTTGATTACTATGGAGCATGATTGTTGCAGGTTTGTGCAGAAATGTCATAAATGTCAAGTGAATTGTGATTTGATCCGAGTGCCGCCTTATGAGCTCCATGTTATGAGTTCACCTTGACCATTCGTAGCTTGGGTTATGAATGTTATCGGTCCGATAGTGCCAGCCGTCTCTAACGGATACAAATTTATTTTGGTTTCCATTGACTAATTCACCAAGTAGGTGAAATAAACTTCCTACAAGTCGGTGACCAAGAAAGTTGTAGCTGATTTTGTTTGCAACAATCTGATGTGCAGGTTTGGAGTACCAGAGTCCATCGTTACTGATGATGGTGCAAATTTTAATAGTCAATTGATGAGAGATATATGTACGCAGTTTAAGATTACTCATAGGAACTCAACGTCATATCGTCCTCAAATGAATGGAGTTGTTTAGGCTGCCAATAAGAACACCAAGAAAATTTTGAGGAAAATGATTGACAATTACCGAGGTTGGCATGATATGTTGCTAAATTCTTTGTTGGGTTATTGAACGAGTTTCAGAACGTCGATTGAAGCTACCCCATACTTACTGGTGTGTGGACTAGAAGTCGTCATGCCATTAAGGTTGATATACCGTCTTTGAGAATCATCAAAGAAACTGAATTAAGTAATGCTGAGTGGGTCCGCAAATGGGTTTATTATAAACTTGATGGATGAGAAGATAACAGTTTCCATTTGTCATGGTAACTATATCGACAGAGAATTATTTGTGCTTTGCACTAGAGATTCAAAGCCAGAATTTTTGAAATCGGTCAATTAGTCCTTAAGCGCATTTTTCCTCACCAAGATGAGTATAAAGAATAATTCACCGAATTGGAAAGGACCTTAAATGGTTAGCAAAGTATTATCTGGAGGTGCTTTGGTTCTGTCGGAAATGGATGGCACCGCATGACCGAAATCAATCAACTCAGATGTTGTTTAGAGATACTATGTGTGAAGATTCAATTTGCACTTATTGTAACATTCCGCAAAATCATATGGCTAATGAATTGTCAGTATACCCTTAGGATAGCCTATTAGGGGTACATAGGCACCCCAATGCCCAATGTTGAGAAATATTGGGCATAGTATAGAAAAATTAGCTAAGAAATATTAGCCAGTTTTCTATATACGAATAAGAAATATACTTTTTGGGTTATCATACCCTAATCCAAAATTTATGCTCAATAAATGTACCTGAAATGAAGACCCTAAGCTAAAAGAAAATTCGTTATGAATAGATTCCACAATGTACTAGGAATCAAAGTGTCAAACCTAGTACCATTCCACATGATAATTTAAAATGATCTAAGAAGTAAAACAAATTGTTTGGTCCAGAGAGAGAACATGTTCGATAATGTTTCATGATTATTCAATGGGTAGGAATATGTGGGCTATTTGGGTACGATATTATGGATAGGTATGATGTGTTCTAGTGAGGTATCCAATGGACTTTCACAATGTGGTAGTACTAGGGTTATGTGGAAACAGGTACGTCGATTGTCAAGTATGAATACTAATTACTAAAGGAGTTACAAGTTGTATGACATGGTAAGATAATAAGATTTAGTGTTGCATTCACATTTGAGAAACCAACTAGTTTATTACTACAGGAACTTAGATTGAGCATTATTTTAAAGGAAAATTTTTTGATGGATCTTTGGTACAATATTAATACATTTAGGTTGTGAAATGTATCTTGAGGGTTCTGAATGAGTACAGGTGATTTTATCTCAAGCTTCAAAGGGTAGACATATAGTAGAATGACAAACTTGGTATCAAAGCATTAGGTTCGTTGGTCTCATCACACAAGAACGAGTCTAGTAGAGTCTTAAGGAACGGTAGGGGGACGCCTTTACTTTTCTTTGAGAGGCTATAGGACTTTAGGAAAATGCCATTCTTTATTTCTTTCGTGCTATTACTTGGATCCAATTGGTATCTAGGTGATACAAATTGGTATCTGACCATCTTCACTCTATTTCGCAGATGGTTAGAACTAGTGCAACAACTGCGCAACACCAACACCGGCAAGACAAGATGAGTCTGAGCCAGCCACTGGGGCTGTAGCTCGAAGAGGAGCAGTGGCAAGAGGCCGTGGTAGAGGTCGCTGGAGGACGTCCTCTAGAGGAAGAGGACAAGCACCTAGCCCATCCGGTACTAGGGCGGTGACTCCCCACCGACTGAGGAAGTAGTAAGAGAGGGTGAGGAAGGGGAGAATGAGCAAGTGCAGAATGAATAATTACCACCCCAACCTACCCCAGAGATGATTAACCAGGTTCTTGCTTATCTTAGCGGGTTATCTGATCTGGGCCAGACACCTCCAGTGTTTTCTGCACCAGCACCTCAGGTTCCGGAGGTACAACATGCAGCTACTGTGGCTCCCCGTATGGATGCCTCATTGGAAATAGGCATGTTTCCTCGGTTGACTACAGGGCCTATAATGACAAGTGATCAGCATGAACTTTTCAGTAAGTTCTTGAAATTGAAACCTCCAGTCTTCAAGGGTGCTGAATCTGAGGATGCCTATGATTTTCTGGTTGACTGTCATGAGTTATTACATAAAATGGGCATAGTGTAACGATTTGGTGTTGAGTTTGTAACCTATCAGTTTCAGGGAAACGCCAAAATGTGGTGGCGGTCACATATTGAGTGTCAACCCGCACAGGCACCACCTATTACTTGGGCGTCATTCTCTAGCTTATTTATGGAGAAGTATATCCCCCGGACCTTGAGGGATAGGAGGAGAGATGAGTTATTGAGCCTAGAGCAAGGTAGGATGTCGGTTACTGCGTACGAGGATAAGTTTCATGCATTATCCAGGTATGCCACCCAGCTTTGTTTCAGTCCACAAGAGAGGATTCGCCGTTTTGTGAAGGGGTTGAGGTCAGAGTTGCGGATTTCAGCCTTACAGGTAGCGGCTATAGCAAAATCCTTTCAGGAAGTGGTAGACTTCGTGATAGAGGTGGAGGGAGTGAAGCCAGATGACTTCACCATGGCATCGACATCAAAAAGGTTTCGTATGGGAGGTGAGTTTAATGGTTCTAACTCCAGAGGACAGGGTTCAGGAGGTTACCCAACCCGACCTATTCAGTCTTCACTGCAGACTATAGTTGGGGGTCCACCCCAGACCGGTCAACATTTCTCTGATTTTGGAGGTTATCCCCAGACTTCGTTATTCTCACAGAGACCTATGCTTGAATCCAGAGAGTGTTATGGATGTGGGGAGACTGGACACATTAAGAGGTATTGTCCAAAACAGAGTTATAGACCTCCAATAGTTAGAGGTAGAGGTGGTCATGGAAGGGGCTGTCATTCTGGAGGACGTGGTGGTCAAGGTAATGGTGGTCACCAAAACGGCCGGGGTGACGGGCAAACTGGAGACACTACAGCACAACACGGTAGGGGAAACGGGCAGACAATCGATAGGGCCCATTGTTACGCTTTCCCCGGGCTGTCTGAAGCGGAGACATCTGATGTTGTTATCACAGGTAATCTTTTGGTTTGTGATTTCATGGCTTCTGTATTATTTGATCCCGGCTCCACATTTTTATATGTATCTTCCTCATTTGCTACTAGTCTTAATTTACCTTGTGAATTGCTTGACATGCCTATTCGTGTGTCTACTCTGGTGGGTTAGTCTGTGATAGTTGAAAAGGTATATAGGTCTTGTCTGGTGACTTTTGTGGGGAGCAATACTCATGTAGACTTGGTTATCTTAGAAATGGTTGATTTCGATGTAATTCTGGGTATGACTTGGCTTTCGCCGAATTCTGCGATCTTAGATTGTAATGCAAAAACTATAACGTTGGCCCAGCCTAGGACAGATCCGTTAGTATGGGAGGGTGACTACACTTCCACTCCAGTTCGTATCATCTCCTTTCTTCGTGCTAAGAGAATGGTTAGTAAAGGGTGTTTAGCTTTCTTGGCACACCTCAGGGATGATACTACCCAAGTACCTTAAATTGAGTCGGTTTCGATAGTCCGTGAGTTTCTGGATGTGTTCCCTGCGGATCTTCCTGGTATGCCACCGGATAGAGATATTGACTTTTGCATTGATCTTGAAATGGGTACTCTCTCCATTTCCATACCCCCTTATAGAATGGATCCCGATGAGTTAAGGGAGTTAAAGGCTCAACTTCAAGAATTGTTAGGAAAAGGCTTCATTAGACCAAGTGCATCCCCTTGGGGTGCTCCTGTTTTGTTTGTGAAGAAGAAGGATGGGAGTTTTCGGATGTGCATAGACTACAGACAACTGAATAAGGTAACGGTTAAGAACAAGTATCCTCTTCCTCGCATCGATGATCTGTTCGATCAGTTACAAGGTGCTTGTACCTTCTCAAAAATCGATTTGAGATCTGGTTATCATCAATTGAAAATACGGGCAACGGATGTGCCCAAGACTGCTTTTCGGACCAGGTATGGGCATTATGAGTTCTTAGTAATGTCTTTTGGGCTTACGAATGCCCCTGCCGCTTTCATGATCTTGATGAATGGGATTTTTAAGCCATATCTGGATCTCTTTGTCATTGTATTCATTGATGATATATTGGTATACTCAAAGAGCAAGAAAGAACATGAGGAGCACTTGAGAATTGTATTGGAAATGTTGAGGGAGAAAAAACTTTTTGCCAAATTCTCCAAGTGTGAGTTTTGGCTAGATTCAGTGTCCTTCTTAGGGCACGTGGTTTCTAAGGATGGAGTGATGGTGGATCCATCTAAGATTGAAGCAATGAAGAATTGGGAGAGACCTACTAATGTTACAGAAGTAAGGAGCTTTGTTGGTTTAGCTAGCTACTACCATCGATTTTTCAAGGGATTTTCCTCTGTTGCTTCCCGACTGACAAATTTGACTAAGAAAAGTGTTCCATTTGTATGGTAGGACGAGTGTGAAGAAAGCTTTCAGAAGCTCAAGACTTTGTTGACTACTGCACCAATTCTTGCCTTGCCAGTGGAAGGTAAGAATTTCATTGTCTATTGTGATGCATCCTATTCGGGTTTGGGTGCAGTGCTAATGCAAGAGAAGAATGTAATTGCTTATGATTCGAGGCAATTAAAAGTGCACGAACGTAACTATCCGACCCATGATTTGGAGTTAGCTGCGGTAGTGTTTGCATTAAATCAATGGAGACACTATCTATATGGGGTTAAGTGTGAAGTCTATACGGATCATCGTAGCCTACAGTATGTCTTTACTTAGAAAGATTTGAATTTGTGACAGAGGAGATGGATGGAACTACTTAAAGACTACGATATCACTATCTTGTACCATCTGGGAAAAGCTAATGTTGTGGCAGATGCTTTAAGTAGAAAGGCAGGAAGCATGGGAAGTCTAGCTCACTTGCAATTTTCTAGACGCCCATTGGCTAGAGAGGTTCAGACTCTAGCTAATGACTTTATGAGGTTAGAAGTAAATGAGAAGGGAGGATTTTTTGCCTGTGTGGAGGCAAGATCTTCCTTTCTTGACAAGATTAAGGGAAAACAGTTTACTGATGAGAAACTGATTTGGATCTGAGATAAGGTGTTGCGAGGAGAGGCTAAAGAAGCAAAAATTGATGAGGAAGGTATTTTGAGAATTAAGGGAAGGTATGTGTACCCCGCGTCGATGATTTGATCCACACTATTCTTACAGAGGCTCATAGTTCAAGGTATTCTATACATCCTGGTGCAACCAAGATGTATCGTGACCTAAAACAACATTTTTGGTGGAGTAGAATGAAGCGTGACATTGTGGAGTTTGTTGCCAAATGTCCAAATTGTCAGCAAGTAAAGTATGAACACCAGAGGCCTGGAGGAACACTTCAGAGAATACCCATTCCGGAATGGAAGTGGGAGAGAATTGCAATGGACTTCGTGGTTGGTCTTCCAAAGACAATGGGTAAGTATGACTCCATTTGGGTAATTTTCGACAGATTAACTAAGTCTGCTCATTTCATTCCTGTCAAGGTGACTTACAATGCAGAGAATTTAGCCAAACTCTACATCTCGGAAGTTGTGCGATTGCATGGAGTTCCACTTTCCATTATATCAGATAGGGGTACGCAGTTTACTTCTATGTTTTGGAAAACATTGCATGCTGAATTGGGTACTAGGTTGGATCTGAGTACCGCATTTCACCCTCAGACCGATGGTCAGTCTGAGCGAACGATTCAAGGGTTGGAGGATATGCTTCGTGCATTTGTGATAGAATTTGGTGGTCATTGGGATAACTTCTTACCCTTAGCAGAATTCTCATACAATAATAGCTATCACTCAAGTATTGGTATGGCCCCATTTGAGGCACTGTATGGGAGGAGATGTAGGTCTCCCATTGGTAGGTTTGATGCATTTGAGGTTAGACCTTGGGGTACTGGCCTTCTGAGGGAATCATTAGATAAAGTGAAATGCATTCAAGAAAAGATTTTAGCGGCTCAAAGTAGGCAGAAAGAATATGCAGATCGAAAGGTTAGAGACTTGGAGTTTATGGATGGTGAGCAAGTCTTGCTGAAGGTTTCGCCCATGAAAGGGGTGATGCGGTTTGGTAAGCGAGGTAAGCTTAGCCCGAGGTATATTGGTCCCTTTAAAGTTCTGAAGCGCGTGGGGGAGGTAGCTTATGAATTAGCCTTACCCCCAGGACTGTCAGGAGTGCATCCGGTATTTCATGTGTCTATGTTGAAAAGATACCATGTGGATGGAAACTACATTATTCGTTAGGATTCAGTTCTGCTTGATGAGAATTTTTCTTATGAGGAGGAGCCTGTTGCTATTTTAGATAGAGAAGTCCGCAAGTTGAGGTCAAGGGAGATTGCATCCATCAAAGTTCAATGGAAGAATCGACCAGTTGAAGAATCCACTTGGGAGAAGGAGGCTGATATGCAAGAAAGATACCCACACCTGTGTACAGATTCAGGTACTCCTTTTCGCCCTTGTTTTCCTTCTTGTGATCGTTCGAGGACGAACGATGGGTAAATTGGTATCTATTGTAACGACCTGTTTAGTCGTTTTGAGCACTAGAACTTTTTATGTTAGAAAATTCTTTACGATAGAATTAAGTGGGTGTTTTGGACTATTCATAATTATAATTATGAAATTAGTGGGTAGTTTTACTAATTTATTTAGTTAGTGGTTAAGAAAAAAATATTATAATTAATAGTGGGTCACTTTTATCACTATTATAATTAGATGAGTATAATAACTAGGGTAATAAGTAATCAGAAAAAAAAGGAGTGGAGGAGAATAGGATTTGTGGCGGAAACCACCTAGAGGCGTTCATATCTCTAAGGTTTGTACTCTTTTCTCGTAAAATATTATTTTGACAATTAGTGGTGCTATATAAATAAGAAATCAATAATTGTGTAATAGTGATAGAGGGGTGATGGAATAACGATGATAGATAAGTTTCAATTTGCCTTTTTCATTATTACTCCATGTAGATAGTTTAATATTAATAAGTTAGTGGAGTTGAATTGTATGCAATTGATTAAAATTTAGAATGGTAGTTTGGCAGCAAATGTTTAAGTGTACTATACATAAGTAGTATATGCTCACGATTTAGACAATTAAGGTATAATTGTTTCAAGTCCAGTAGTGTTCACCTTTAATTACTTTACTTAGTTCTCTATCTTATAAATTAGGTATAGATATATTGAGATGAGTAATTAAATATTAGGTTTGTTGTATCATTTGAATACAATTAAAATTGTGATAATAGAAGGCATCTAGACTTACCTTGGGTTTAAATTTTATTAAAATGATTATAGAATTAGGTGAATTGACGGGTATAGGCTAGACACATAATAATTGGAGTGTTTATGATTTTGTTAACTTACACCTTATGTATATATATACTTGATAGATTGGAAGGGTTCGGAGGCAATAAGGAAAGGAAAGACATTGGAGAAGTAGTTGCTTGACTTCGGTTCTTCGGTGGAGGTAGGTTATGGTTTAGGCTATTTCATAGTAAACTCTTAATAGCGAATGATATGTGTTGGGTAGTATTATAAAGTCCTCTATATGCTTAATTTTGTGCTTGCATGATGTGATTATGTAATTGTAATGGATTGGAAAGATGAGGCTGTGAATCTTAAATCTTAAATTTACTTTGTTAATGATGATGCGTGGGTATTAAAGAAGGCTTGATGAACTAAAGTAATGAGATTAGAGGATCGGATGTCACGTTCCGACACCAGGATAGTATATGGATCGGAGTGTCACGTTCCGACACCAGGATAGTATATGGATCGGAGTGTCACGTTTCGACACCAGGATAGTATATGGATCAGAGTGTCACGTTCCGACACCAGGATAGTATATGGATCGGAGTGTCACGTTCCGACACCAGGATAGTATATGGATCGGAGTTTCAAGTTCCGACACCAGGATAGTAAAGAGAATGAATCTTGAAATATGCTAATATACTAAATCTAAAGAACTAATTCCCAAATGAGTATGGTGTGGAGGCTTGAGTCCTCATAGATGTGATTGGTGTTGTTGCAAATGATTCTTATGCGTGTGGCTATCACCTGTTAAGTATTTGGTTGGTTTTATGTTATTATCTGACATATACTGTTTTCTATTTTGAGTTGGCCGATGATACCTACTCAGTACTTGTGTTTTGTACTGACCCCTACTTGTATTTGTTTTTCTTTGTTAATTATGGAGTGCAGCAAACGTGCCATCGTCTTCAACTCAAGCGCAACTCTAGATAGTATTCATCACACCAGATTTCAGGGTGAGCTAATGCTTCTAGCTTGGACTGGATCTTCTTCTTCATGTCTTGATGCCTTGAAGTTCTGGCATAGACAAGCTGTTATTTATTTTTAGTTTTCTTAGATACTCTTAGATTTAGTAATTTGAGGATAGATGTTCTTGTGGTGATGACTTCCAGATTTTGGGGATAGTAATTGATAAATTTTAGAAGTTGTTAATTGATTTTGTTAATGAGTTTTAAGTCTTCCGCATTATATTCTGTTTATATTGTATTGAAATGTTAGGGTTTAGATTGGTTGGTTCGCTCACATAGTAGGATAAGTGTGGGTGCCACTCGCGGCTCGTTTTGGGTCGTGACACAAACCTAGTACCATTCCACATGATAATTTAAAATGATCATGTAAATTAAGCAGTGCCCAAGGACATACTGAGGGTCCTTGGGATGATAAGTAAACATTCCCAAAGGAACCATAAATAATAGTTAGTTAGGAAATTACAACAAACCCATGTTCAAGAACATGTGCAAGATATGTGAAGAAGCACCAAAGGAGGGGACCACCCTAACCAAATTCGGTTAGAATAGTTAAAGGGACAAAAACGTGCATAAGGGACCACTCCATGTGGGGCCTAACTTCCTAACCAATTTTAGACTCTAACCTACTGCCCAAAATAGCTAAATAACTTCGGACTAACCGAAATGGATCCACTAGTGCACCCAACAATCTAGGACCAAAACAGAGTTGACATTAACCTACTACTAGTTAAAGAGACAACATAGTACCTAACCTAGAATGGCCCAAAAAGTTAATTATGGTCCTATAAATGAAGGGGTACTTTAGTAATTACCCTAGGTTACTAAATAAATTAAACTATACAATTAATTAATTAAATTAAAGGGGTCAAACCGAAATTCTTATGCTGACCTAGTATAACGCAAGAAACATCCTAGTACGTAACCTAGGATGGTCCTAAAGGGTTTATTATGGTTCCAATGCCTTAGGGGTACTTCAGTATTTATACTAGGTCCCGAAATTAATTAAATTAAGGATTTAATAAATTATTATAAAGTAAATATATTGACCTAAACCATAGTCAACACGAGAATTTTAGATTTTAGGTGAAGTCAACATTCTCCTATGTTTAGTAAGCTTAGGAGGGTTTTTTAGTAATAAGTTAATTAATTAATTTTATTAAATTATTAAAACCTAAGTTAAATAAGTAAATGTCAGTTCCTAAACCTAAAAACCACGTTCAAACTCAAACAAATACACTACTAAAATAAGAAAACAAGCATGAGAAAAACAGTAAACAAAACGCAAGAAAAGAAAATAGAAAATTTCTTAGACGATTTTCAAGGTTTCTTCAAGGTTCAATCAAGGTGGAATTTTCAGATTAATTTCTACTTAAGGTATGGGTTTCTCTCCTGGATTTCTTTCTCGAAGAGAACTTTCTTTTGAAAGATTCAAGGATCTTGAAAACTAAGGTTGTTTCCTATCGTTCTTGTCGAACTCCTTGCCCTAGTATCCTTGTTACAATTTCAATCTTGAATAGGTTAGAAGTCATGTTGTTGGTATGTGGTACTTGATGTTCTTAACATGAATTGTTCTTGAATGATGAGTATCGAATTAACTTATGGACTTGTAATTGCGTAAAGTTAATCTTATCATGATAATTAAGGATCGATAATATGGTAAGTTAAGTTTGTGATGTGTTAAGTGAAAATGTGTCTTTGGCTGAATGGTGACTTGATATTGTTGTGATATTCTGAATATTTTAAAGCTTCAAATGTTAATATGATGCGGTCCAATATGTTCTTAAAACGTTACACTAAAATCCATAACCTAAGAATTGGCTCAAAGACAACTATGAAATCAGATCTTGAATAAATTGGCTATCTGGTTCCAATAAACTCTTATAACTCTATGTGGTCAAAATGAATATATGCTAATGGATAGTAAATTATGTAAATGATTAAAAGAATGGCTAAGGGTTCATACATATGTCAATTTAAATATGAAAATACGTAAAAATTGGCTTTTGCCAGAAAGGATGAATTTGCTAGTCTCACATCCCAAATCTTGAGCCAATACTAATCATATGGCACTTCTTGTGCAGTAAGAGTATCAAATATATATTAAGCACTTATAAAGTAATTTCAATGAATCCATAACCAAGGTCATGACATTCATTGGGAGAACTCCCAACATGCTTTACAAGAATGAACTATGAACACATGAAACTCATTGAATGAAGTACTCATCATCCATAAACGGTGATATGAAGCTACTACACTTAAGTAAGTAAGTAAAGTGACTTATAACATATTTAAATGGTGTGTTAAAGGAAGTGAGACAAGTGTTACTTACACCAAAGCTAATTTGTTAAAAGAATACTCATGAATCAAGGAGTTAGAGTGTGTGAAACTAGTCTCATTAACACCTAACGATGATATGTTAGGACAATTAACATTCATCAATGTAAATTAATGATGATATGAAAGAACAATTCACATTTCATCAATGTAAAGAAGGATGACAAGTCATCAATAGAGTAAGTAAATCTCAATCTAGAAGCAAGCCTCTATAATTCTTGAGTCAACGATAAAAGATGATGAAATGTACATTCACGTAAAGAGGGATTAATAACTAAGATGTATGTAATGAAATAATGGAACCCTATAAGGGTTAAATAAGAGTGTGAAACACACTAAATGGCCAAGTGCATTAGTATATGATGAAATGAACATTCACGTAAAAGGGATGAGTAATTATGAAAAGCAAATGTGCTAATGCTAATGAATGATGTGACAATATGATAAGAGGCTAATGTGAAAGATGAGAGCAATTTCAAATGAGCCTAAGTAAATGTTACAAAAACGTACTCACCTATGAGAGTGTAAAGATAATGAAGAGACCAGTCTCTCTATATACACTCTAATAAAAGTAGTGAGACTAATGTATACTTGATACTAATTATAAGATTAAAAATCATCTATTGAGCTATGATGTCCTCATACTAGAAGCCAACTTCCATGACGTATGAGTTGAATGAAATGGAACTTTATACTGAGCCCCAATACGCTTGCTACGAGCGGTGATCCCTTCTTTCGGGAAGGGCAGAGGTTCACGTAATTCTCATGAGATGAGACTGTCCGCTATGTCGGGTATGGGTGTACTTATATCTCCTTGTCTTCGAACCTATACTGCTAATATACGGATATGGCGGGGTTAAATTCCCATGTACGCTAGCATGATTTGGGTCACTTTGGCCGGTGATTCCACCTCTTTTCGGTGTGGGGTATACACTGGATTTCATAATGCTCACTTGATCTATGTCGGTTAAGGTTAGAGTTCCTAAAATTATGAAAGATATTGAAATGAACGATACTGAAGGTGTTTGTTCAAGACAATCAGGAAGTGAAATCAGATTCAAGTAATGAGATTAGGTCATTCTTGGTCATTGAAGTTCATGATCCCGATGAGAGTCTTAAAATTCATCCTAGGTATAGCTGGTGTTTACATCATCCTACGAATGAATTAAATGAATAATGTGAATAACGAATAAACGAATGAAGCATACTCTGTATTTTCTAACGAAGGCTCTCGGGTTGAGGTCCCATATGTTGCGCCCTCACTTAAGATGTCTTATGCTACATCAACGATTTGAAAGTCTCGTGGATATGAAATGTATTATATACAAAACATGAAAGTAATGAAATCAATGGCATGATCAATAGAGAATTGCATATGAAAGGTAATGGATATATAGTGTAATGAATGACTCACTATAAGGTAGGGAAATGATTCCTTAGTTCTTGTATTACTTACATCGATTCATTGTGGGTATGGGACTATAATAAATCATTGCACTTGTAAGTAAAACAATAGTACCAAAAGAATTATTGAGCTACACAACATGAAGTAGAAAATGACTGAAAAATAAGATTAAGTGTACAACAAGTAGCTCTCTACCTTAGAGGATCAAAAATCTCAAATATTCGCCCGAGCTGTTCTAAAATTATGTTGATGATACTTATGTTTTGTAATCATATAGAAAATGAGTTGTGTACTTGGAATGCATTAAGATACATCATATTCATACCACAATTCACAACTAACGAATTAGGATAGTCTAATGACTAGACTTTCCAGAAATAGCATGTTGCTTAGGAAGAGCTTTCATTGATCATGCATAGCTTTATGTGTATGTGTGCATACACCCATTCTTACTACAAGTGGTGTACTAAACCCCTACTATTTACTATATTTATAGGTGCAGGTCATAGGACAGGTTGACTACACTTGTAGCGGTTTGGACTTCAGTGTTTCTCCAAACCTTTTTTGTAGGTCTTCATGATTTCGAGGATGCTACAGATTTAGTCTAGCCTTAGTTTTAGACATAGCTAGTGGATGTTATCCCTTGCATTTCTTTCACACCTTCATTTCAAAGCTTTGTAATAAGGCCGTGTGTGGCAAACTATTTATGATATATTCATCTTCCGTTTCGAATTAGTTCTTTATGTTAGATGGTTGTTCTCTTATGTTTATCTTATTATATGATGTATCTTGTTAATATTTATATGAAGTCTATGTATACTTCATACATATAAAAAGTTTTAAATTTTCCGCATATTTAACTAGATGAATGTGATGAATGCAAGATGAGGCTTGTCTGCGACCTCTGAGAGGTCAACGACATCGGTTGCGATCCGGATTCCAGAATACGGGTCGTTACAAACTTTGTATCAGAACATGAGGTTAAATTACCTAGGAACTAAAGCTCAATAAAACCATGTTACATACTTTTTATCTTATGGTTTTGAAGCGCGCCACAATCATGACTTAGACACTACGAGATGATAGGAAGTTCTCCGTTCTTCTACTCTTAATCATGCTATCTAGAGCTTTGACACTTTGTGTCATTCTAAGTATCTAACTTCCTTCTTGTGTGAGCACTTAGAGGTATACACACAAGAAATAGGATGGCCAAGTGGTCTAAGGTGCTAGAATCATGATCTAGCCTTCCCAAGAAGGGGCCATAATGGAATTGCCGAACGTGGACGTAAGACGTGTGGTGAGTGTGGATTATCGCATGGAGCTGAATGCATGGTAATGTCTAAAAGACTTCTATGAGTATTAATGAGGAGGAGAAGGATAAGTTGGCTGCATATCAACTCAAGAATATGGCTTAGACAAGGATTTGCTTCATAAGTGTTATGCTATAATACACTATAGAAATAGGGTAGTAAGGTTTCAGTTTCCAAATGAGTTAGAGTTGAGATGGAAAGGTCATGGTTCAAATCCAACAAGACAAATAGTTTCAAATCTTAAGGCAAACAAGATGTTATCTAAGGGATTAGGAGTCAATGATAACCTTTCTTACGAAGAGTTTTCCGTTGAAATTTTAGATCGCCAAGTGAAACGGTTAAGGAACAAGGAGGTTGCCTCTGTAAGAGTGTTATGGGGGAACCACATTGTTGAGGAAGAAGCATGGGAGGCCGAGGATGATATGAGATCCCGTTACCCTCATTTGTTCAAATCTTGAGGTTAGATTTACTCTTCCTAAGTCTTGTTTTATGTTTAAGAAACTCTATGTTTTCGTGCATCAGTCGATTTGGTTGAAAGTCCCTAATCGTATGTCTTATAATAGAACTATGTGAGTTAAAATTAAGTCATGTTTGCATTTCATGTTGCTGTTTTTGTGTAGCATAGACAAGATGTTTGTATTGCATGAGTTGTGGTGTGCATTAAGTTAAGTGCGGTTGAGAGTAAAATTCTTCAATTTCAAAAATAGAGCTTCAAATAATCTTGAATGATATCCATCATCAAATAAGTGTGAATCAGGTATTTACAAAAGAGAAACGTTTAAGTACGACAAACTAAGTCACCCTCTTTGTTTAAATGATATATAAGTGTCACTCTGGGATGAATGTTCCTAAGGGGGGGATAATGTAACATTTCAGAAAATCATATGTCTTATGAAGAGCCAGTATGCCCTTAGGATAGCCTATTAGGGGTACATAGGCACCCCAATGCCCAATATTGATAAATATTGGGCATAGTATAGAAAAAGTGCCTAAGGGATATCAACCAATTTTCTATATACGAATAAGAAATATACTTTTTGGGTTGTCATACCCCAATCAAAGATTGATATTCAATAAATGTACCTATTATGAAGACCCTAAGCTAAAAGAAAATCCGTTATGAATATTTTCACGCAAAGTACTAGGCATCCAAGTGTCAATCCTAGTACCATTCCACATGACCATTTAAAATGATCATGTAAATTAAGAAGTGCCCAAGGACATAGTGAGGTTCCTTGGAACAATAAGTAAACATTCCCAAAGGAACCATAAATAATAGTTAATTAGAAAGGTACAACAAACCCATGTGAAAGCATATGTGCAAGACATGTGAAGAAGCACCAAAGGAGGGGACCACCCTAACCGAATTCGCTTAGGTAGTTAGGGGACAAAACGTGCATAAGGGACCACTCAATGTTGGGACTAACTTCCTAACCAATTTTAGACTCTAAACTACTCCTCCAAATAGATAACTAATCAAGGACTAACCGAAATGGACCCACTAATCTACCCGACAACCTAGGACCGAAACCGGGTTGACGCTAACCTAGTATAGTTAAAGAGACAACCTAGTACCTAACCTATGATGGTCCAAAAGGTTAGTTATGGTCCTATCAACTAAAAGGTTACTTTATTAATTACCCTAGGTTACTTAATTAATTAAATTATCCATTTAATTATTTAAATTAAAGGGGTCAAACAGAAATTCTTATGCTAACCTAGTATAATGCAAGAAACATCCTAGTACTTAACCTAGGATGGTCCTTAAGGGTTGATTATGGTTCCAATGACTTAGGGGTACTTTAGTACTTACCCTAAGTCCCTAAATTAATTAAATTAAGGATTTAATTAAATAATATAAAAACAAAATATTGACCTAAACCATATTCAACACCAAAATTTCAGATTTTAGGTCAAGTCAACATTCTCCTATGTTTAGTCAACTTAGGAGGGTTTTTTTAGTAATTAGAA